>OZ007502.1:44279145-44585855 GCA_963931805.1 Microdon myrmicae
CTGTCCGTCGCAAATTCATTTGGCCCCGGATGAACAAAGATCTCATCGGTTGGGCTCGTGCTTGTCTCCAGTGCTAACGCTCAGTTCAAGCTTTCCACGGCACGCTTCGCCCATGTCCATATAGACATAGTGGGACCACTTACTCCATCAAGGGGATGCTCTTATATCCTCACAATGATGGACCGCTACACGCGATGGCCAGGGGCGATACCTCTCCGGGCAGTTGCTGCCGAATCAGTCGCCAAGGCATTTTACTCAACTTCGGTCACATCGGGTATATGATTTGACTTCCTAAAGAACCATCCATTTCTTTAAAACAACCCACTTTTCCCTCACTCCATAAACCACTATACTTACCTACATTCGAGCAGTTTAAGCTTTCTTTCAAATAACTTTCACCTGAAAGTAAAACCCCAGCAGGCATGCACATCAAACAAGTTATATCATTCATATTACATGAACCGTGCCATACAATCGGCTCGGCTTGTCAGCAATTATAAAAGATAAATACTCGCTGGTCAGCGTAATTGTTGACACAGCTGTAGCCGGTATTCTTGCTACGGTTCATGAGTGAATATTGCTCCAATCCCAAGGTTCGCTACAGTTGCGACCAATTTCCTTTATCGATTATCTACCGATCATGGAATTTGGGTACGAATATGATTGGCGTTAGACAATCATACCCATGATCATGTCTAATGATTCGTTGTCTAAACAACGACCAGCCACTATTCTCATGCTGGCTATTCTAAACGAAATGTTTCTGTGTACTCTACGAAACAGAAGAAATTATTTTTGCCGCATGGCATCATTCCTGTGCATTATCCAATGCCTAAAATAAACATGCACCCAAATCTAGTTGCCTTCGCCTTCGCAGCGAAGCTATGTTGACTTAACGTCAATCAAAAAACGACACCCTATCGTACGGTGGCGATACAGCCAGCCCGTACACCGATCATCATATTTGACCAGCTGCATGTTTGTTTTTCCTTTCCTGTGCCCAGCGAATGTTTCGTGTGTCTTTCTTGCAGAGGAAAAGACATTCGCCCTATCTGGAAAGATTGTTTTCCCCTGCGATGACATGCGTGGAAACTCATCGCAATCACCAGAGGCTGGGTCAACGTCGCCCAGCTCAGGGAGTCAGATTTCATGCCCTGTCGGGTATACAGTAGAGTCGAGTTCGTTCCCCAAACTGTGTATACTAGTACAGTGAATCCGTAAAAGGCGCGACATAATTTAACGTTTATTTAAAGTATCGGTAGTAAGAAATATCGTGTCTATAAGTGTCCCCGAGTGTAAAAGTAGTAAAGACTCCTGTGTGAAATTTTATCAGTTAAACAATTTAAATCTGGGAACAATATTTTATTGAATTCCGCATTCAACTAAGAGCTAGTGAACTACATTAAGCGATGTGTATCTATATTAATGAACATAATAAAGGATTTATAAACGATTTCCGAAGTTTATTTGTTTGGTTTCTGTGTCCGCTCGTATTTTGACACAACGGAGTTTTGTGAACGTAAAAGAACGGTGGGTTATTAAGTGAACCAACGCCGTACGCCGGCGCACCCTACTTAAAACACCACCGATTCTTTTGGGACGTGCGCGTTTTATAAGTATTGGGTTGTACCACATAAAATGTCCGATTTTATAGTAAAAATTTAAAAGCCAACATTATTTTTCCGTAAATATATATTCAATCAATATAGGATCCGTTGGGATCTATGAGATTCTTCCAACGTGATACAAGGTCAAATATTCCTTTTGCGTAGAAGTGTTGACTTTTTGAGGCAATGAAATCTTCAAAGGCTTTTATGATCTCTGCTCGGTTCCGGAAGACTTTCTGCCAGCAAAATGAATCCAGATTGCGAAAAAGATGGTAGTCCGTTGGGAAAATGTCAGGACAGTACGGTGGATGCAGAAGAATTTCAAATCCCAACTGCAATTGTTTTGGACCATTACTTGTGAGGTATGGGGTGGTCTAGCATTGTCATGCAAGAGGATCGGGCCGTGCCTATTGACCGACACAGGTTGCTTTTCAGCCAATTTGGCATGCAATATGTTGATTTCCTCACAATATTTGATACCGTTTGTCGTTTCTCCTGGTTGAAGAAATGAAAAGTTGATTGGTCCTTTCGATGTCTACCAAATTGTCACTATAACCTTTTTAGGGTGAAGATCGGGCTTGGGGGTGTGTTTTGGTTTTTCACCCGCATCCAACCACTGCCCAGCTCTATTACGATCTTCATACAGAATCCACTTTTCATCACAGGTGACTATCCGGTGCAAAAACGATTCAGTTTGGTTTCTTAATCTAAGCGATGGGCAGATTTCCAGGCGCCGTTGTTGTTGGGACTCATTCAGTTCATGGGGTACCCACTTATAGAGTTTCTTTACCTTTCCTATGAGAAAAAGGTGTCATTGGGGATAATTCCATGCTTTGTGCAATCTCCCGCACCGATTTCGTTGGGTCCGCATTAACCGTTGCTCTTAAAACATTGTCGTCAATTCATGTTTCCGGCTTCTCACGTAGTTCATTTTCGAGGCTGAAATCTCCACAATTCCGGCTGGTTGGTACATTCTAACAGAACCGACGAGGCTGGGAGGCTGGCGGAGATGTTTGCTGTTAGCCACAACTTGACTAAACTTGTGGAGGAACCAACGCGAGTGCCGGGTGCCCGCGAAATCAATACCTCGATCCCGGCCTTTTGGAGCCACCTTTAATCGCGCGGTACGGTCTTCCATGCGGGATGTGGGATTTCGCCTGCGCACTATTCAACGCATTCTACGTGAACTGGACTGTAGGAAGGCAACCGGCCTGGACGGATACCAGCAATAGTCCTTAAGAACTGTGCTCCAGAACTATCGCCGGTGCTTGACAGACTCTTCCGCTTATCTTATGCACGGGGGGCCTTTCCTGCCTGCTGGAAAATCACCCGAGTTCAGCCAATCCCAAAGACGGAAAAAAAGTGTCTCCCACAAAATTCCCGTCCAATACCACTACAGTCTATTTTGTCTAAGGTGATGGAAAAAGTCATCATACTGAGTTAGTTAAGTATTTGGAATGAAACGGATGTCTGAATGATCGTCAATACGGATTCCGTGGCAAGCGGCCCACGGGAGACTTTTTGACACCTGTAGCCGGTATATGGACATACGCGATTGAGCATTGGATATATCCAAGGCTTTTGACAGCGTCTGGCACGGGGAATCGCTGGGCAAACTTCGTTCATATGGACTTTCATATGGAAGAGCTTCCTCGAAAATCGATCGACCCGGGTTGTTGTGGACGGCGAGAGTTCGGATCTGTATCCTGTTAATTCGGAGGTGCCCCAAGGTTCTGTTTTGGCTCCAACCTTGTTTTTGGTTAACATAAATGATTTGTTGGAGACAACAGATAACAAAGTGTTCAGTTTTGCGGATGATAGTACGCTTGTTTCCTCCTTTTCAAGTGTTCGGCCGATTGGTGCATCTACGTCGCACCAGCTGAGATGTAGCTAGATCTACTCTCTGAATCGGGATCTAGATAATGTCGTGTAGTGGGGAAGAGCCAATCTCGTCGACTTCAATGCAGCGAATACACAATATACAACATTAACAAAGAAAAGTGTATCATCGGTTCCACGGCTGATGATGAATGGCCGGGCCCTCGAGGCTGGGGAAAGTTTGAAATTGCTCGGCGTCACGGTCTGTGGGAATGTATCATGGAATAAACACGTCAGCCAGGTCAGCTTCGGGAAAACTGAGCTATCTTTTTAGAGCCAAGAAATATTTTACTCCCGCCCAACTTCTTCTCCTATATAAATCTCAAATTAGACCCGCGCTCGAATATTGCTCTCATATTTGGAGCTCGGCTCATAAGCATACCCTCGACCTACTTGAGAGCATACAGAGACGAGCGATCCGCCTGATCGGGGACTTGGCGCTAACGTCGGGACTACAGCCGCTATCACATCGAAGGCGCGTAGCCGACTTCTGTCTGTTTTACAGATATTATCACGGGTACTGTTCTTCGGAGATTCGTGGTATTGTTCCACGCAATTCGGCTTATATGCGCTCCACAAAACAATCCGATGGATCGCACCACTTTGCGGTTCATCTCCCGACGGCGCAAACATCCCTGCATCAGAACTCGTTCCGTTACAGAGCGAAGAAGCGGTGGAGCTCCCTTCCCACGTAACTGTTCCCGGAGCGTTACAACCTGCAACTGTTATTTGGTGTCATCTCGGGGCGCCCATTTGGCGCTATAGGTTCGCCTCTCCCGAGAGAAGTGTAATAAAAAAAATAAAAGACCGGTTTGCCCCTATGGAGTCACACAAGTGTTCTCCTATTCTGGACAATAATCTACGAGTAGAAACTGTAAGTAAAAATGAAAATATATGCTTACGTCGAGGGCAGGTGAATCTCAGGGAACGCACATTAACGCCAGGAGAAAGAAATTCGAGAACGTCAAAGAGTTTAAATATCTTGGAACAATACCGACGTCTAGTAACGAAATATCAAAGGAAATCAACAGGAGACTGCATTCCGGTAACGTTAACTGGTACGAAGCCAGTGAACTGTTAAAATCGAAACGGCTCCCACGCAATATACATGTAAAGCTCCATACTTATAAAATAATAATCAAGCCGATTGTTACATATGGACCCAAGACTTAGATGCATGCGAAACGAGAAGAGAACAGTTACCACGTATTCGAGAATAAAGTTTTAAGGATTGTCTTTGGGGCTAAATATGATAAAGATGAAGGACAATGGAAGAAACTCCACAACCGTGTCAAATGTACTTTCGTACTTGCACAGTTGCTCAAGGACTTAAGGAGTTATATCTGTTTAGAGCCCAAAAAAAGGCTTTCTTTATGATTTTTTGCAAAGACATTTGAGATGGATGGTATACAAATAACATATCATTGGATGAAGCAACTCCATTACAAAATGGCGGCTGTACAGTAGTTTGTGTAGACAACTACTTCAAAAAGGCCTTCCGCGGCTCGCAGTAGCAGTCTCGTTCAGCTCAACCTAGAACAAACATTTTTTTTTATTATTTCCATGAGTTTGTCACTAAGGTACCACATGGCTATATTTTTACTTTTTTTTTTGTAGGGAAATGGCGATTGTTTTAAACGAGTATGACATTTATCACAACTGTCATACAAAACACCATGTGCCTGCCATTACCAGCTTTAATGCAATAAACGAAAGGCTATGCACTCTTCGTGTGCGAAGCAAGTTTAAGAACGTAAACCTCATAAACTTTCCTGGACGTACAGAGGAGTCCTCTGACGACGAAAAACCAGAATTCCACGAGAACGTCGAACGGGGCCTCAATGCCTGCCCAAGATACGATGTGAAATGGGTTCTTTGTGATTTGAATGCGAAAATAGGTCTGGAGCCGGTTTTCAGGCGCTATGAAGGTTCCCATAGTTTGCATGAGAACTCTAATGACAATGGACTACGAGTCATCGAACTGGAAGCATCAAAGAACTTGGTCGTTGCGAGTACCAGGTTTCCGCGTAAAGATATCCACAAAGCCACCTGGGTATCACCTGATGGAGCCACTCGCAACCAAATTGACCACGTGTTGATAGATCGCCGCCACCCCTCGAGCCTGATGACGGTATGAACATACCGAGGTGCCAACGTCGACTCGGATCACTATCTTATTGGTATAGTTTTCCGAGCATGGATTGCCTTACGGAGACGTATTGCATTCGCGGATCAGGTTCGAATCAACAAGGCTGCCTTACGCAATGAGGACAGTAAGTCCTGGGGCCAGAATGCCGAGCGTAGAAGCAAATTGGGCACGCCTTAAGAATACTGTCATTGGTACGGCCGGCTCCATCTTAGGCAGTAGTCGTAAAGATCGGAGCGACTGATTTGATGATGAGTGCAAACTAGCGCCTGAACGTAACAATGCTGCATACCGGGCAATACAGCAGTCTCATAGGACGCGGATGCGTGAGGACAAACAGCTCAGAAGATCTGAAAAAAAGACCACAGACAAGAGAAAAGTGCCTGGGAAAAAACCTTGTCTGTGAAATAGAGAAAAGTAGAGGCGAGGTCCGCACCAGGCGCGGAAGTTCTACCAAATAATCCGCAGTATGACGCGGTACACACCACGCTGCACTTACTGCAAGGATAAAGAGGGTAATCTGATCACCGATCCTGAAGGCATTCTGGAGCGATGGGAAGTGCACTTCAATGAATTGCTAAATGGTCAGCTAACGGAAGAATTGGAGGCTCCACCAATGCAATATCAAGACCAAAAGCTGCCGCCACCAAGCATTGAGGAAACATTAAAAGCCATAAAACAGCTCAAATTAAATAAAGCCCCCCGAGCTGATGACGTACCAGCTGAGCTGGCCAAGCAAGGAGGAACAGCGTTACATCACACAATTTACGAGATCGTGGTGCACGTATGGGAGCTAGGGCAGATACCGGAAGATTGGCGTCGTCGTATAATTTGTCCCATACATAAGAAGGGAGATATCACACTGTGCAGCAACTATAGGGGTATAACATTGCTGAGTACCGCCTATAAGACACTTTCCACTATCCTACAAGATCGGATAGCCCCATGCGCTAAAGCCATCATTGGGCAATATCAGTGTGGGTTCATCCCAGCCAAATCAACAAAATGCAAAAATGTCAGGAATTTAAGATTCCATTATATCTATATATAGACTTTAAGGCCGCCTACGACAGCATAGCCAGGGTAGAACTATATAACGTCATAAGAGAGTTCAGCATTCCAAACAAATTGATACGACTTTGTAGGTTGACCATGACCAACGTAACTAGTCAAGTAAAAATACCGGGATTGCTGTCCAAACCAATAAACATCTTTAATGGACTCCGACAAGGGGACGGTCTGGCCTGCCTCCTCTTCAACCTAGCGTTGGAGAAAGCAATCCGTGACTCTGGCGTTACAACAAGAGATACTTGCATACGCACATGACATCGGTATTATCGGTAGATCCGATTCGGCAGCACAGGACGCTTTCACCCAGATCAGACAGCTGGCGCAAAAACTGAGACTGCACATTAATGTGGAAAGAACTAAGTACATGGTGGCAACTTCTGCGAAGAGAAGATCTAACGTTGGTCAAACTATAGGGTAGCGGAGCACTAATTTGAAGTACTGCAATCCTTTAACTACCTTGGATCAATAGTATCAACCGATAACAATATGGAAGAAGAAATACGCGAACGGCTGATCAAACCCAACAAAGCCTAATATGGTCTCTTTAAATCCCGAAACTTATCCAGAACATCCAAGCTACTACTGTACAAGACCATGGTCTTACCAGTACTCATGTATGGATCCGAGACCTGGGTGTTTAAGAAAAGGCACTCTGAACTCTTAGCCGCGTTCGAGAGGAAGGTCTTAAGGAGAATTGTTGGCCCCGTATGTGAGGAAGGCCAATTCCGGAGACGCTACAACCATGAGTTGTACGCGATCTACCTTGAAGCTAATGTTGTAAGAAAAATCAAGCTCCTCGAATGAGCGAAGAGGAGTCTGCCCGGAAAGTTCTTTGTGGCAGGATATATGGAAGGAGCCATCGCAGACCTTGTCTGCGATGGAGGGATGGCGTAGACCAGAACGCCCAGAGCCCGGGAGTGCCAAACTGGATCACATCGGCTCGAAATCGGAACCGATGGAGAGGTTTGTTAAATAAGGCCAAGGCCGGATCCCGCTTGTAGTGCCGATGATGATGAAAACGTTTATTACGTTAAATAAATGATCAACAAAATAACATTTGTAGGTTTATTTCTATTCATGTTTTAAATGTGCAAAAATGTATGGCCCACCCAATTGGAACGATATTAAACTATAAAAGCATTAAATGAAATTATTTAGTAAAAAAAATCAATTTATTTACTCGTGCATTTGTATATTCAACCCTTCTGTCCAATAGACCCGTATGGTAAGTAATGCATGTATTTTCTTTCGGTGGTTTAAGGGTTATATGCACCGATTAAAAGTTAAATTAAGGAACTTATGGGAGGTCTTGGCAGCACTGTGTGAATAATTATTTGAAATAAAACCTTCTATAAAAATACTTCAAAGCCATCAAACCAGGGCCCTTCCCAAAGATTAACGAAAGAGAAGATTTTTTTACGCATTATACTCTTAAGTTACAATGTAAGGTAATTACATTGCGATTTAGAACTAACACTACAAGCTATTGAAAGTACTTTGGAGGGCCTCATTACTGCGTCTTCTAAGAAATATGGATGGACAGAGAATTTCAGTTTATTTTTAGATTGACTAAATTTCAAGGTTCAAAAGGGGGCTTTATACATCATTGTTGCATTCTCCAAATAGTCACTACACTTTGAAGTTATTACGAACAGTGATCGATGGCTAAGGATAATTGACTTTCGCAATATGCAGTAAAATAAATCAGTAAAACTTTGAACTACTTTCCCTCCCCATGATGACCATTAAACTCCAGACCGATACCAGTACAAGATGCAGCCAATGTACTAAATGTGTCCTGTGTTTGATTTACGAAGCACTCACATCATCCCACTTGCCAAGGACGAGGGCAGTGAACAATAAACTAGGATATCAGATCATTATTTGTTCACATTCATTGTAGATATGAATGTCTTATCACAATCAGCTGTTGGCAATCACGGCAGAGTACACCTTAGCGTACTCTACCTCTTGCTAAAGGAGAACATTGAGATAATGCGCAGTTATCCCGTTGCCCTTGAACAACAACGAACCACCTTTTATAATGCAATTTCCTGACACTTGGCACGCATGAAAAAAAAACCAAAAGAGACGTTTCACTGCTCTGTTCCATTCAGATACGGAACCGGATCACCTTCGCCAGGCCTTACATCAATTGCTGCCGCAAGCAGCTGCCGTTCTGCCCAAAGGAGCGGCACACCAAACGAACGCCAGACAAAACCGCCTTTGTGTGCAGGTAGATGTAGCCACCGGCCAGAATGGATGGCGCTTCTTGTAGCCGAGAGACGACCTTTGGAAATATTTTCGATGTTCTTTTTTAGTTGTTCATTCTTAATACCTCAGCGCAGTCAGCATCTTCTGGCGTCTTCGTGGAATAATGCGCTGAATTGGCGCCCCTCCACAACGGTGTACTGCTGCTGAGTCTAGTGACTTCGCACGTTTTGATTAGAGGTATCTGCTGGTGGGTAAAAATCCAATTGTGTTTTCTTTTTGTCACATGAGGAAACGGGGAAGCCATCGCCGGAGATGCGGACGGGCTAGCCATGATGTTTGCAACACACACAAATGCACTGGGACAATTGAGGCAACGAACAAGATAATCACTCACACAGAACAAATGAACATCGCACAGCGAATTGCAAGTAAAAGAAAAGAAAAGGAAAACAACACAACGCCAAAGCAACAACAACACAAAAAGAATTTTTCAAAACGAAGACGAATTAAAAGAAAAGAGGGAAATGAAAAGCCTGAAGAGTGACATTGCGTTTACACCTACACAACCACAATGATTTTTCAGAAAACCAAATCTCCAGAAATTAAAACTACTAAAAAAAAAAACAAATAAAAACCTGGATAACAATATTCCAACACAACACCACGTCTATGGCTCGGATCTTGTGCAACTGACGCAAGCAGCCACTGGCAGTGACCACCAAGGAGTCGCATAAATTTCGTAGAACGGCCAATGTCCATTCGCATTCTTCTTTTATCTTTTTTTGTTTTGTTTTTTTGTTTTTTTTTCAGGTTGTCGTTGTTCCTTCTGAATGGACTGGGGATGGAAATGGACGAACTACATTTCCGATGGATCGGCGGGTTTATTAGGGAGATATTTTATTGCGATTGGGTAAAATCGAAAAACTTACCCTTTGGTAATTGTGATTGCGGTCTTAATATCACTACACACCACTTGACACGTCGCCTTGAGACACCTTTTTCGACAGAACGGGAGTAATGTACGACGATTCCTCACGCTATCCTCCGAATCGTAATTTACGTCCGACACCTTGAGGCCGTGACAAACTCCTGGGAATTTGCGAACACAAACAACTTTTATGAAACGTTTACGTTCCCGATAACTTTTGTTTTCGTTTTTCGCTCTGTCTTTTTTTTTTAATTATAATTTTTTTCGGAATGAGAAGTAATAGTAAACTAACGAACGCAGAGCGAGGCCTAGGAACCCAAGTACACGAACAGATTTTTATTTCTGTACTTTAACTCAGGTTAGGCAACTGTGAGATACAAATGGACGTGCGAGAAGCACACAGCTATTGGAACGATTATTATTGGAAACGAATATAAACAACGTCCGCTCGGGGAAAGTTAGATGGGCGACTTTCGTTGACGTCTCTGTTCAAATCTGGAAATGTGTTTGATAACTTGATTGAATTTAATTGAAATGTATTAACAGTGAAAATTGAATTTGTTACTTAACAAGTACAGGAGAATAAAATATTTGATTCAGCCGGACAAACAAATTAAGAGGAATTAAAACAAATGATTTATTTTTTTTCTCCTATTATTATTGGCGCCTATTACACAATGGGTATATATTATAAAAATTGTTTTTTTAGAAGGTATAGAACATTAAAATAAAATAAAACACAAAAGCCATGGCATGTAATAAATGTGCGGTTAGAAAGTCGTTTTTTTTTTTGTCAAATTCAATTCAAATTCTGTATCCGCTTCCTTTCCATCCACTCCCACTGTACTCTGATATTTAAGGGTATTTCAAAATCCCCTTTTGTGCGCGCGGGTTAAGTGTATCAGTGACGTCATAGATAAAGATGATATACATGAGGTCATTGATGCACTCAAACCAAAAAACGCCATCCGATTCTGAACGCGAATTACCCCTAGAACGGCAATGCAATTAATTGCACATTTCGGCACGATTCATCATCATCATCGGCACTACAACCGGGAACCGGTCTTGGCCTTATTTAGCAAGTCCCGAGGCTTGTTAAATTTTCCTTAATGATTCGTTTTTTCCAGGCAAGGTCACTAGTCTTGCGCCAGAAGCTCCCCGACGGGGCAGGATTAATAAACCACAAAAAAACAATTAATTGCACATTTCGGCACAATCGATAAACCTCGGTAAAATAAGTAATTGCATGAAAAATTAATTGGGTCAATTCGCAATGGCGGATGTTGAACTGTGGCGCAAATCGATGAAGGTATATCGGCTGACTCCGCAGTTCAACGCAATTGCAAATTGGCATTGAAAAACAGAAATTAGGTCATTGCAAATCGAAATTGCATTATCGTCATCGGGTGGTGTTGACCCCAAGGTAACGAGAAGGGGTACGATCAAAGTAAGTGGCAGTGAAGTAGTTGGTCTTGGATGGAATCTTTGTTATCGAAAGAGTGGAGTTGTCATGGGAATCGAAAGTTAAAAGTGTAGATCAGAGGTGCCTAAAATAGAAGAACCGTTATTTTCGAGTGGAATTTGTAATACTAGTTTACCCGGGCCGCTGAAAAGATATTGTGACGCATATGACAATCGGTACTAGAATATTCTAGAAAGTCCGAAACAACGTACTAGAATATTCTAGAAAGTACTGGAAAACTGGAGACTAGAAGCAATAGAAAATTCGAGACTATGGAACGGACAGAAACGAAACACCAAATCAGAATTAGGAAAAACGGTATAAATACGTCGCACGCAGATCGGGGAGTAAGTAATAAGTGAGAAGTAAGCAGAGTAAGCAAGCGATAAGTAAGGAAGTCAAGAAACCGTTAAGTGTACGGTAAAAGTAACGGTTGTTATTAACAGACTAATAAAGTCTTTGCAACGAGAATCGATTAACGGCTCTTATTTATTAAAATAATTAATCCAGCGAACCCCAAGCTCACTACAATTGGTGTCAGAAGTGGGATTAATTATTGGTGAAATGAATAAGTCTGTGAAAGTGTGTTGTGACTATGTCAGATAGACATTTGGAATATCTTCGCGTTCCTGAGTTGAAGAAGGAACTTGAAGACCGGAATCTACAGAAGCAAATACTTCGACAGCGTCTGCAAACAGCAATGGAGGAAGAGGGTATTGATGTCGACACATATGTTTTTACGATTGGGCCAGACTGTCCGGATGGAGAAGAAACAGCGAGTCAAGATGGTGCCAATGTGACGGAGAAGAGTTCGCCACAGTTGGGCATTTCGGAGATGTTCAGGATGATGATAAAATTGGACGCGCAAGCTACAGATGTTAATGCAAAATTCGACACCGTAAATTCAAAATTCGACGCCCAAAATTGAAAATTGGACACGCAAGCTGCAGATGTTAATGCAAAGTTGGATGCCCAAAATTCAAAATTCGACGCACAAGCTGCAGATCTGAATGCAAAATTGGATGCTCAAACGCAGTGGATGAAATGTAATTTTCAACACTTTAAGGAAGACATCCAGTCAGAAATTCGAAACGAAGTAGAAAATCTGGATCTAAAAGTCACCGAAGAAATAATGCGAATCGAAAAGAGACTTGAGTGTGTTGAGAGAAATAAGACATCGCCTAGCAATCAACATGACTACAAAGATACAAGGATGCAACCGCCAAACTTCGATGGAACGGGACCCTTCTCCGTGTTTATACGTCAGTTTGACGCCGCGGCCAATTATAATAAGTGGTCGGATGAGCAAAAGTCAACATCACTAATCTTGTCACTCCGCGGGGCGGCTGCAGAATTGCTACAAACCATACCAGCAGAGAAGCAAACAGATTTCCAAGCGGTAAGAGACGGTCTTGAAGCTAGGTATGGAGACAACCACATGCAGCAGGTCTACCGCATGCAACTGCGGAGCAGACCGCAGAAACCTGGAGCAAATCTTCAACAGTTGCAGGCAGATATTGAGCGATTGGCAAACTTGTCTTATTCAAATATGACTAACGAATTTCTGAACGAGGAAGCAATGGATGCATTTATAAATACACTCCAAGATCGGGACTTGCAACAAGCCGTTCGTTTGGCACGAAAGAAGACGACTAATGAAATACTGGTATTCGCATTGGAATATGAATCTGCTAAACTGGCTAACAGGAGTACATATAGAGTTCGAGAAATGTCCGTCCAGGAATGTTCCTGCGAAAGAATCGGGCATGTACAACGGAGAACCCTGAGGCGTGATATGAAGTGTTGGACATGCGGCGAAGTCAGCCACATCGCTGTTGACTGTAGGAAACGTCGACGAATGAATGAAACATCAAGTGAGAATTGTTGTTCATGCGCTAATCATAAGAGGAGACTATCAACGGACCAACCTGAGGCCAAGAGCTCGGGAACCTTGTGAGGGCAGACTTTACGGGGCGAAAGTCGCCTGGTGGAATGTACAGCCCCAGCATCGTAACTGTGTCACAACCCCAACGGGATATCCAAAGTTTGGTTATAACTACGATTGTTAATGCAAGGACAACAACAGTGACAATCGACACTGGAGCAACGAGATCCATAATTCGGCCGGATGTCGTCGGCAAAATAACCTTTAATAAAAATAGAAGATACGCTTTGAGGACTTCCACGGGAGAATGTTCTACAGTCTACAGAGAAGTCGAAGCATAATAGTGCTGGGCAATATTTCCATCTCCCACCAATTTTTGGTTGCCGATATTACGGACGAATGCATTCTTGGAATGGATTTCATGAAGGAGCATCAAGTCGTTCAAGATATCGGTCAAAGAACACTGCGAATTGGTAACTTGGAGGTTGCAATTACACTGGAGGACGAACAATTGCGAAGACTGAAATGTTATGCGCGTGAGGAGGATGAGATCCCAGCTCGTTCAGACTCTGTAATTTGGACCAGTCTTGAGAGTGATCCCGGTGACAATCGGTTTTACATCACCGAAGCTGTACAAAATCAGCGTAAGGGGAACATCCTTGTTTGGAAAGCCCTTATCGATGCGAAGAAGCACATCGTACCCATTAGAGTACTAAACGCGTCCGAGGAGCCGGTCGCAATAAGAAAAGGAGAAGTAATCGCAGAAGGTGCACCCGTGTCAATGATAAGCTCAATTCAGACAAGGGGAGAGGACCATTCAATTCAACAGCCCGCGGGTGCATCCTCTATGGTTAATAAGTTGATGTCTCCAAAAATCGAATTAACAGACAGAGAGAAAGGCAAGCGTCAAATCACTCCTGAACGATTTTTCTGATATTTTTGTGACAGGAAATGATAAATTTGGACGCACCGGTATAGTTAAACATCGCATTGACACGGGTGAGTCAAGACCTATAAGGCAGCCACCTCGTCGACTACCGTTGGCCATACAATCAGAAGTAGGCAACATGATTCGAGAGATGGAAGAGCAAGGAGTCATCGAAAAATCATCGAGCCCATGGGCTTCGCCGGTAGTTCTCGTCAAGAAGAACGATGGGACAACTAGATTTTGTGTCGACTACCGCCGGTTAAACGACGTTACAAAGAAAGACAGTTGCCCGTTTCCTCGAATCGACGACACACTAGATACCCTTTCTGGAGCTCAGTGGTTTTCAACATTGGACCTAAAAAGCGGTTACTGGCAAGTGGAAGTGAAGGAGGAGGACAAGGAGAAGACAGCGTTTACTACCGGAAATGGACTTTATCAATTCAACGTGATGCCTTTTGGATTGTGTAAAGCTCCAGCAACGTTTGAACGATTAATGGAAAGTGTTCTACGGGGACTTACATGGAAGACGTATCTTGTGTACTTGGACGATAACATCGCTGTTGGAAGGAATTTACCAGAACACATCAATAATCTGCGCTCCGTTTTCGAACGACTAAGACAAGCCAACTTAAAGTTCAATTCGAAGAAATGTGAACTCTTCCAAAGGAGAGTAAAATTCCTGGGACATATCGTTTCATCTGCAGGAGTTCAAACGGATCCTGATAAGATAGCAGCTGTCCGAGAGTGGCCTACTCTAGAAGACAAGCAACAGTTGAGAAGCTTTATGGGCTTAGCCACATATTACCGACGGTTTGTTAAAGGTTTCGCCAATGTGGCTAAAACCCTACACGAACTAACGGGTAAAGACAAGAAATTCAATTGGACAGAAAAGTGTGAGGCAGCATTCAACACATTGAAGGCCGAGTTATGTAAGACTGGATACTGATGGAAGTAACACAGGAATCGGCGCAGTGTTGTCACAGGAGAGTTGTCGCATATTATAGTCGAGTTCTATCTAAGCCAGAGAGAAACTACTGCGCAACAAGAAAGGAACTGCTGGCTGTAGTAGAAGCCGTTAAGAATTTCCATAAGTAGATCTACGGACGTCGATTCCACCTTCGGACGGATCATGCCGCCCTGAAATGGTTGTTAAATTTTAAGAATCCGGAAGGACAAATAGCTCGATGGATCGAACGACTTCAAACGTACGATTTCCAAATTTCCCAACGTCAAGGGAAGGTGCACAATAACGCTGATGCTGTATCAAGAAGACCATGTAAGCCAGATTGTAAACATTGTCATAGAGCGGAAGAGAAAGAAGAGGCGTACGACCTTCGAAATGTACAAGTAGAAGTACTAGATGGGTGGACGAATGATGCTATACGCGCAGCTCAACTTCAGGATGAAGATATGTCGCTAATCCTGGAACACAAAGAAAAGAACGAATGGCCAACTTGGAACAATATTTCCGACAAGAGTGGAACATTTAAGACATATTGGGCACAATGGAATTCCTTGCTGGTGGAAGATGGAATCCTAAAGCGTAAATGGGAACCCGCGGACGGAAAATCCCATCGAATGCAGATTCTAGTCCCACCATCAAAAGTGAAGGATGTATTAACAGAAATGCACGACGGAGCCTCCGGTGGACATCTGGGAGTTAATAAGACACTGTCAAAATTACGATCTCGATTCTACTGGCTTCACATGAGAGATGACGTCGAATCTTGGTGTAGGAAGTGCACAACTTGCACTGCGACCAAAGGACCAACAGCAAAACCAAGGAGCGCGATGAAGCAGTACAACGTGTGTGCCCCTTTCGAACGAATTGCGATTGATATCTCAGGACCATTTCCAAAAACCAACGACAACAACAAATACATGTTGGTCATCATGGATTACTTCAGCAAGTGGGTGGAAGTCCTTCCAATTCCAAACCAAGAAGCAACAACCATCATTGAGCAGCTTATCAATAATTGGATCAGCAGATATGGAGCTACATTCCGATCAAGGCCGAAACTTCGAATCACAGATATTTCAAGGCATCTGTGCGGCACTGGGTGTAAGGTAAACCAGGACAACACCCTTACACCCGCAGTCAGACGGAATGGTCGAAAGGTTCAACCGAACAATGAAAGAGTATTTATCGAAGGTCGTTAGTGATCACCAACGAGATTGGGACAAATATGTACAAACCTTTATCATGAGCTATAGATCGGCTAATCACGATACGACGGGCCATTCTCCAGCAAGAATTATATTTGGACGAGAGATACGATTACCAGCCGATCTGCGATTCGGAATACCTCCATACGCCATAGACAAGACCGAAGACTACGTAGCCGAATGGAGAAATCGTCTCGATGAGATTCATCATTTGGTTCGAAAGCAAATCAAGGTATCCAGTGACAGGATGAAAACAAGGTACGACGTTCAAGCCAATGCATCCGGATTTAATGCAGGCGGTAACGTGCGGCTTTATAACCCTCATCGGCAAAAAGGAAGGTCTCCGAAGTTTCAGCAACATTGGGAAGGACCGTATAAGATTCTCACAAGAATTAACGACGTTGTCTATAGGATTCAGCGCAGACCGAACGCCAAAATGAAAGTGGTGCATCGTGCCGACTGGCGACTTTTGTTAACCCAGAAGACCAGTGAACTTAGTTCGGGACGAACTAATCTAGGCGGAGGGTAGTGTGGCACATATGACAATCAGTACTAGCATATTCGAGAAAGTCCGAAACAAAGTACTAGAATATTGTAGGAAGTACTGGAAAACTGGAGACTAGGAACAGTAGAACATTCACGGCTATGGAACGGACGGAAACGAAACGCCGAATCAGAATGGGGAAACGGTATAAATACGTCGCACACAGATCATGGAGACAAGTAATAAGTAAGAAAGTGAAGCAAGTGATAAGTAAGAAGTAAAAGACGCGATAAGTACGGAAGCGATAAGTAAAGAAATCGTTAAGTGTGCGGTATAAGTAACGGCTGTTATTAACGGACTAATAAAGTGTTATATTAATTCAAAATCGATGTAACGGCTCTTATTTATTAAAAATAATTAATCCAGCGAACTCTAAGCTCGCTACAATATATATTGTTATTAAGTTGCGGCACTGTCATATATTTTTATGCAACACCCTTGGACCGGAATACCAAATGTCATATATTTGAATGCGGGGATGCTATATATATAGCATTTGCGACGATAGTGAAGAGCGAGTGATTCGAACCGACGCAATCACGGCTATTATCACTAAAAGATAGAACCAAAGCTCAACCCATCAGGCCACTGCCGCTTATGTGAATTTGATTTCTAAACTCAAATACATTCGTCTAATGTGGAAATGGTATATTATTGCTATGGTATACGGCATTAATGGATTTGCTTTTGGTGGTGTTATGCTTTACTAGTCGTGTGTATATCTGCTAGAAACGCCACATATATTTTGGTGTGGCGTTGTATATTTTAATGTGCCAATGTTATATAATTTAAATGACATTGTTCAATGTTATTGTTTTACTTCCTAGATTGCAACCAAAGGTTGTATTCTTTCTCAAATGTGTGATGTTATATTTCTTCCGATGCTAAGGTGTGGAACTCAATAAATGTTATATAAACAAAAAAGGTACTAATGCAAATGATGTGGTAGTGTGGGGGTGTTCTATACCTCATGGAGAACCAACCCACAATTTCACACCTTATTTCGACCGCTTTCAGCGCGTCATTTCTACCCATTCCCCTTATTAGCTATTCCACCTGTAAAACATGTTAAACGGACGCATAGCTAAACTCATTATCCTATGCAGATAATGCATAATTGAGTTTAGCTACCTTTTTGCCATACGGCAATCCCATTTCACTAACCCATGAGATTTCCACAGGAAATCGCATCATGTCGGTTAGCAACGGCATTGTCTGATCAAACGACGCGGTTGCTTAATCTTGCGACCGCTGTGGAAATTATCGAAGCATTTAAGTTAGTTCCCATGATCAGATTTCCCTAGCCAAGTCGGCGTCCTATTCACTTTTGCCAGACACTTCATTCGCTGGGCATCAATGCTCTCTTTTCGCAGGTGAATAGCACCGGCTACATTTCCTCTCCTCCATAATTCTGTTTCCATACGGTTCAATGCTCTCTGAGATCACCACAGCCGTAACACTAGGGCAGTAGGTCATTCTCAGAAACAGCATTTGATACCAGCACACACAACCAAATCCACCCCGAGATCACAGTACATCGTGTTTCTGTTCTCTCATTCTCCCACTTTCTTCGATCATCAATTTACCGATGTTCACCACTTCGACGGACGTGGCAATGAGAGAGCAGAAGTATGTTCTCTTTTTGTTGTCAAGTGCGAAAAATAAAATTACCCAACTTCATCTCTTTTCTATTCAGTCGATTTATAACCATCTACCAGATCGGTCGCGATTCAACAACCGCGAGCACCACAAGCAAAAGGAAAGACGTATTTGTCGGCAATTTGAGTACTAACAACCCTTCCCATTACTGAATTAAAACGAGTTCGATTTTAAATTACATCCATTCTAATTCCACCCGGTTAGAAAGTTCTTATTGTTCGATTTTTTTAAATGCATATAGTTTTAAGTGTGTTGGCGTGCCTTACATTCTGCTGTTTCATCTCAACCGTATTCTTGGATTATCGCACGCACGTACGGATCAACCTCACCAAATGTGAATGTATACAAGTGTATAATTAGCAATAGACATAGAATCAACGAAAAAAATAAGATATTTTATTAACAAAAGTACATCTGTGCATCATTATTCATGGCTTTCTCCGGATATTTTTGTACCTTTTGTGAAGCGGATATTCATAGAAACTTTGATGGGGCTCTGAGTGAACCGCGTGCTCGTGTTCGGCACCCACATTAATTATGCATTATCTGCATAGGATAATGGGTTTAGCTAAGCGTCCTTTGGGAAATATGGTATTCCAGGTGAACAGCATGAACGGTGGGTTTGGGGTTGATGTGACGCGCTGTTAGGGGTCGAACTAAGGCGGAAATTGTGGTTGAGATTGTGGGTTGGTTCTCCATGTAATGTAGAGAACCCCCACAGTAGATTGTAAAAGGCTGCGCCAATTGTTACATTTAGTGTGTAACAATAAAATTGCAGTCTATGTGGCCGAGACTATTCCCCTGATTACAGCAGTCGTGGGGAAGTGGCCAAGAGTATGGCTGGATCTGTGCCAATGTGGGGGGAAACATAGATCGTCCACACTCCTGTTCTTCTTCCTCTCTCCATCTCTCGGAAAAAAGAAACGCGCCGCGGCTGTTTCTACGGAGTCCACGATTTAACGAAAAACAGAAGGATCGTGCATTCGCTTGTACCGAATGCCAATCCGAAAATGTGGATCACTGGCTCCCAAACTTTAAATTTATTTTAAGCTTAAAATTTATTCACTGAGTATTTTAAATGCCCTCATCTCAACAATCGATCTAATTTCCCCATTCAGTGGGATGGGGGAGTTTACCATGTAACTTACCTCCCCTCCAACAGAAGTGCGCGTTATTCTTAGAAGAGGAATGACGCGCCCGCAGCAGACGAGGGGTGCCCCTGACAACATTAATACTGACAACTACAAACACGCGTGTTGACACCGAAAAAACATCCATCACGCCAGCAACTATAGCAAACGCCATCACGTGTACTAGTGTAGATCCACTGCAAATTATATCAACTTCCTTTCCCCTTTTGTATTAGATAAATTACCACAAACTATTTTAATTTTCTGTTATTTGCTTGTGTTAGTGATCGATTATTACAACTATGTTAATTCTTTATTATTTATGTGTATTAATGATAAATTACTACAAATTACTTTAAGTTTCTATTATTTATGTGTATTGATGATAAATTACTACAAACCATTTTAATTTTCTGTTATTTACATGTGTTAGTGATAGGTTATTACAAGCTATGTTAATTCTTTATTATTTATATGTATTAATGATAAGTTACTACAAATTACTTTAATTTCACCCAGGGGTTCAACCCCAACAACCACAGAAAACCGGACCAACCGAAAATAATCTCCCCAACAAGTCCGAGCGCAACACATCATCATCCAATTGAAACCTATCTGCGGGCGAGCGATGTCGCGTACCCCCCAGAAGAATGCAGTCGAGAGTTTGACCGCCCATACGATCCGGTTAGGGCCTCCCACACATAAGCGAGGTGATCACCTCTCACAACACTCAGGAAGCCGCCTGTTGGGCGAATTTTGCCCCGCATAAGCGCGATTCCAGACACTGTACTCACCTTCGTGGCCAGGTCCAAGGGTTGGTATACTGGGGTTGTCCCGTTTTGGCGGCAAAACCAACCTATCCCCGAGCCTCAGATGCGTGTTCGCAACTCCACGGCCTGATCCTACCTCCAGCACTGAGGTTTGCCCCTGCAGTTTGCGCTGGGAATGCGCCTACAGTATTGGGCCTGACCTTAAAAACTTTTCAGTTAGACTCATAAGTTGGTTTCTCTCGGCGAAAGTCCTTTACAAGGGGGAAGCTATCTGAGAGAAGCCTGAATCTGGCCAGTTCGATCAGGGGGTCCAAGTTTAGTAAGGTCTATTTATTAGCCTTATTTCGGTGCTTTCCATTCCTGGGCACTGTTTGGGTTTTACGGACGCGGTCTTCTGGGCAGCACCGGCCGCAATATCGACCTTACCAAGTCCCTTTGGCGCGGCTCCCCGTTCGACCACCGTACGCTCAACCCTTCCCGTCTTATTGTTTGCAAAGTCAATGGAGAAATGTTCGGGATTTATGGTTGTTCGGCGAAAAACCAAACAACCACTCGGTCCATCGACCTTGCAATTTTTCGACAGGAAGTCGTACCCCAACAACCCGTCTTCTGTCAAACCCGGCAAGGAGTCCACTATTTGGAAACTGCAGGGAATCTCCTGGTGGAACATGAAATACCCATGGCAGCATCCCATCGACTTGCCTTTGCCAAACAGCGCTTGGGGCGTTGTGGATTTATGCACATCCATGCCATATCTAGGATGGAGTGCCTTCAGCTTTAACAAGCTGATCTCAACGCCTGTGTCCACGATAAGGCGCGTAGTGGTCCCACGGCCAATGTCCAATGGAAGTTGGATAATCGGGACTTGGATCGGCGAAAAGTAAGAACAGCTTGAGCTGGTTTGCGATTTTACTGCGGTCGGGCTGGGTTTTCCCGAGCCGACCTCCCCCAGTTTGCCTTATGTCGACACACTGCCGCTGTGTGCGTGCGTCGACCGCAAAATTCGCACCGCACCGCGCTCCTCCGTTCAGGATCGTTCCGCTTGGGAGTCTCGGTGGTCTCCGAACTCGCAGAACTGGAGCGGTTTTGGCCTACTTTGGGTCTACGGTGTAATGGTCGCTGTCTCTGACTCCCAGGGTCCCTTTTTGCGGCCCCGCTCCTCGCACGTGCCTCCGCGGGCTCCGATTCTGTAAAGCTGGAGCATCTATCGCCCGCCACGGGCCAACGATGGTGTGGCCCGGGCGATTCTCGTTCACCTCCACTGATCGCGTCCATCACGCCCCGCTCGCTGATCCCTCAAGAATTTGAAACAGCAGGGTTAGGGCCCGAGTCCGAACTCATTGGGTGGCTTCCGCCGGTCCCACGATTTCGTCGCCGCTGTCCTCGGCGCCCGCTCCCATGGCTCTCCCGTCTTCCCGCCTGTGGCTCCTGCCACTCCGCATAGACTGTGCAGGTCTCTGGCCTTCGGCGTCGACGTGTAGTCTCATCCCCTCTGGTGTGTGTGGCGGTGGGTATTGTTTGGGAACTTTGGTGTTGTTCCCACCTTACCTTATAATTACACCAGCGCCAGTTGTGATCTTGACGGCCACAAAACTCGCAGCAACACTGAACACGAAAAACCCTTGGGTTTGGTGTTGCTGGCCTATTGTTAGCAGTGGGCGGCTGTGACTCCGGAAGAGCCCTTCTCCGGAACCCTCGTTGTTGATGAGGTGACCTATCCCTTGCAGGTCCACGCTGTGGTCGCCCATTCTGCAGTGGAGGTTGGGGATTGCGCGCCTGGGCCCGATGGGCGCGGCAGTTTTCGATGTCGTGGCCGTATTGCCAGCACTCCCGGCAGAAAGGCGTGTTTCGCCTCTTCAAGCAGACCTCACGTAGGTGATCTTTCTTTTTGCAGAAGCTGCAGGACATATGCGCTTCTAGAGGGTGCATCGATCGACTGCCCGGAACCTGGGCGGGCTGGCGTCTATTAAACTATATAATGTGTTCCTAATCCCGCGGGTGCATGATCACCCTGTGGTTTAACCTGGGACCGTTCATTGGGGAAACGCCGTGCGGGCTCTCCAAGGGCATACTGAGGTTGACCCCATTGGGTCTGGGTGTGGTCGAAGGACACACCAAACGCACCGCCAGCAACCTGAGCTGATTGGTTCTGAGTCATGTGTTGCCCCCGAGCCAAGCCTTGAGGCACACCATTCCGGTCGGAGGGAGTCGTTGAGATGTTCCATGCTCCCCCGCCGGAACAGGATGAAAGATTTGTATGGGCGTCGGTGGGGGGATATTGACAGCAAGTTTCCCGTGCATGCCCCGGTGGGTAGACAGGGTGAGTGGGGGCGAAAGTCCCACACTCGTTATGATGGTTAATGTGGATCCCCGGGGTGGGCACAACAAAAGATGCAGCCCGCGGGTCCAGTCTCGAAGAATTCGGCGCCGACGCTGATGAGCGCTCCATGAATGTTGAGGAGTGGCCGGGGCTAAAAGCCGAAGGGTTGGCCGACTACTCGTCGGCCCCAGCCTGGACCCCCACAAAAGAAGAGCCGTCCTGCTGTAGTATTTCCCTCCTCGAACACTCAAAGTGAACAAGGTGGGCCACCAGCCCATGAAAAGCGACCTCACTCAACGTAAGGAGGAAGTGCCTGTGACCGTCTTCCCTCACGCCCTTAATCAATAGTGGCTTCGCCATCCTCTCCAACTGACCGGCGAACACGGCCCTACTATGTCGCTTCACCCGGGAAGTGAAACCCGTGGCGTCCTCGGTGGGGAGCTGTCGCATTGTGGAAAGCTGTGCGCACAACTCCTCGTACGATACTCTGTTTGGTACAATAGATAAAAGAACCCACCTGTGAAATAACCCCTCTGATCCTGTGTGGAGAGTACAGATGTAGTGTACTTCTATAAGCCTGATCGCTGAAAGATCAATTTTGCAAGACAAAACTTACCAGGTACTGAAACAATCACTAAGGGGGGCGATTGAGAGCAAGGAATAATGGTAGAAGGTTCAAATGTGAGGATTAGTAGCTAGGCATATACTACGAATCGTGCTCACTATTAAAATCTCTTTGGATGAGTATCAAAGCTCCTGCACTTTCCAACATGAAAGAGGCATGAATTGGAAATGTTTTCACTAACAAGAAAAACGTTTGTTAACAATTTTCACAACAAAAAAAGTCTCTGATCCACTTTAATTCCTTGAAGATGTGTTGCACTTCTCTAATTTTCATTATGAACAGTAGGCGAATAATACAATAAAGAACGACTCCCTTAATACAACGTTACAGGAAAAGGTGGACATTTGGATCAAGCTGTACAAACAATCGTCGGTCTTAATAATTCAAGTAATTCCTACTACTTCTGTTGAATCAAAACCGATTGCATACTCTCACCGGGTACATAGGCTGTGCTTAGTTTCTTTTTTTCCACACCTCCATATATATTAGTTTCGCGCAGATTAAGTTTCTTCTCGATCACCTTATCAAAAAATCTCGCCAATTTGACAGCATCTGTAGTTCCAGCAGCCAGACTACGAGTGCTTCTGCAATCCAACCAAATTTCTTCAGCTCCACACTGCTCAGCTTAATAACAATAAAATATTTATATGTTTGCAAACAAATTCGAACTAGAAAAAACACAAAAACAAACCTATTCCGCCAGACTTTTGTAGTACTTTCGGGTGCCGCTTCTCGTCGACCAAATCCAGCTTTGTACCAACAACCAAAATTGGAATCTGTGTCGATCCAAAAAACTGTTCTGGATCAAATACTGATGGATCGGAATTAAAGGCAGCGGTTCCATTGCCTTTTGCTGTATCCTTTCCTTCTTTATTAAGAATCTCATAGAGCCACTCTTTTAAATTTTCATGACTCTTCCTGTTTGTGAGATCGTGAACTAAGATAATTCCGTGTGTCGGATTGTAGAAAACCCCTCGTGCATTTTTGTGTACTAAGGATCCACCAATATCGAATAATTCTACGAAGAATGTATTCTGTTGGGGAGTGCCTTCCTTGTACTCATGAATTTTAACTTCCACAGAACAGCCCACTGTCCAACCGGGATGCATTAGAGCTTCACCGTGCGCAATCAAGTGAGTCAAGCACGTCTTCCCGACACCTGTTAAACTTTTAGTAGATGCACATTGTTTGGCTTGAAATAGATTTACTTATATTTACCAGAATCGCCAACAAGCAGGACACGTACTTTATCAATGTTTGCCATTCTGTGTGCACAATAAACTTAATCAATTTTGAATGTTTTTGTATTGTATAAACAAATGCTACGCTGCACTTTCGAAATCAGCTGATGCTGGTACAGTCTTGGCCAAAAGTTTAGAGACATTGTTAACTTGGTTAGTAATACAATCGATTACATTTCGTGGGGGTGTGGTTTCACAATTTTAATTCTAAAATAGTTACTTTACATGATAGCATTGAGTTTTAAAATCTTAAGACAGAAATATCATATGCGTGAAATTGCATTTCATATTTTATGTACCGTCTCATTTCTGCATCAAAGAGAGTCCATATTTTGCAGGAGAATGAATCCAGAAGAAGGAACATATTTGGTTACTAACAAAAGCTACCCAAGCTAATAGAGAGCAATTAGCTGGAATTTAAAAGAAAATGTATTGAAATAAATCTTTTGTGCGCGCGTTTGTGTAAAAAAAAAAAAAGTGCGCCAGTTCAGAACATCCTGATGCAAATTGTCAAGTCGATCATATAAACTTGACCGACCGGATAAACTTGGTATATGAGTTGGTAAAGAGACCAGACAACTAGTGTTGCGGATTGGCAATTGGATGTGCTGGGATGTGCTGGATAAATCTAGTACATTCGCAGTGTATACCAGTTGCGCAGCAGCTGTCACGAACCAGCTGGCCGATTGCCACCAACGATGAGCAGTAGCGTCGCTTTTTTGAATTGGCATTTATGCCCGCTGAGTCAGTCTGCAACCAACCTTCATCGCGCCCACACCATCGGAGTTAACACCACAGGAATAAAGATCTCAGACTTTGGTTTTTGTGGTTCCTGGAGTAAAGATCTCGGACTTTGGTTTGTGTGGTTCCTCGCTGCCTTTTCATTGGGTTCCTCTCGTCAAGGGAACAATGGACAACTCCAAACATTACTGCAACATTTTCTGAAGGGAACAGTGGACAACTCCAAACACTACTACAACATTTTCTAAAGGGAACAGTGGACAACTCCAAATACTATTACAACATTTTCTGGTCCTTCGAGCCGGATCCAGTGCTTATTGGATCTACTCATCGCCGCTTAGTTCGCGGAACAACAAATAGGATCTCGACCGACGACATTCCTCGTCCGGCATCGAGATATTCAACGCCTAGCTTTTCAAAGATTCGCGAAATAGTCAAGAGGCTTTATATGAGGTGAAAAATGGTAAATTTCTCTAACTTTACGCGAGGGCAGTGACTTTTTGAACTTCCCGGACAGTAACTTTAAATGCACTGCTCCCATCAACTGCCATATATAGAATCACCCTATCGCAAGATGTTATAATTTTTGCAAATGGCGTGGTACGCCAATCATATTTGACATTTGTGAACCATATTTAGGATGGCGCAAAATTATTCACCCTATCAGAAGATGTTATAATCTTTGCAAATGGCGTGGCACGTCAATCATATTTAACATTTGTGAATTAGAAAAAAATTTGTAAAGGTCCAAATAAAGATTTCCACCACTCAAAATCATTTTTTTTTTTGTATTTAGTAAAAAAGTAACTTGGATGATTCATTTTCGCCACCCTGTACAAATAGACTACTGTCAAAGTTTAAGCAAGCTGCGTCATTTAGTTTGGGTTTGACACCCATTGAAAGCAGACAACCTTGTGAATCTTAACGAAAATGGAGAAAAGTGAATTTCGTGTGCTTATTAAGCATAATAAAACAAAACCCATAAATTGGGATACGAACTGCTACGCCATCCAGCATATTCTCCAGATTTAGCCCCCTGCGACTATTTTCTCTTTCCAAATCTGAAGAAACGGCTGGACGGTAGGAGATGTGGGTCGGATCAGGAGGTTATTACAGAAACTAACGCCTATTTTGAGCGCCTTGTGGAGACCTCTTATTTGGAAGGAAAGTATAAAAGTACAGAAATTGGAAAGTGCTGGGCTAAATGTGTTGAGCTAAATAGAGAGTATGTTGAGAAATAAAATCCGTTTGCCGAGAAAAAACATATTTTATTCACAAAGTCACTTACTTATCAAACTGCCCTCGTAGTAAGTCAAGGACTTTTTTACGTAGTACCTGTCGGGATACGGTAGATATCGCAAATATTTGTCATTTCAGACGCGACTGACTCTGTCCACGATGTGAAGAGCGATCAGAAGATGTGGTAACCGCTATTTTTGTGTATAACTTATTCGCTCAATAGAAGAATAATCTTGCTAGTTCAGTACGCACGTAGACTATATGGTTCGGTCCAGGAATATTGAACCAAAATATGAACTCCTGCGGCTGTTATTTAAGAATGGATGTATTTACTTGTGTAGAATCCGATACGAAGGTTCAATCCGAAAGGCAGAACATTTTGGTAGCAGGACATCTTGCGGCGCTTCTTTGGTAAGGTTCGAAATTAATGAGACAACTCTTGTGGGTTCTCATTTTTAAAAAGTACTTTGTTGCGGATTCGCAACTAAACACAGCGGGGAGAATCTAGTACGTTCACCGTCTAGTACACTCTCCAACCAGCATACTCACCACGCCCTTCAGCCGCCAGCTGACAATGCGTCATCACCTAGGGACGCCATCGAACTGTCACCCAAATTCAAATGTGACTAACGTTTTTTGGTCAATCTGCAGCCAATCTTTGTCAAGTGCACATCGTCGGAGCAATCATCACAAGCACCAGTCAAGCGGAATATAACCAGTTGTATGCGATTTAAGTGATAAGAAAAATAAAGTTAATCTCACAAGGAATAAAGACCCAAGAGCAGACTTCGGTGTTGTGCTTCCTCTTCGTTCTCCATCGGCTTCCTTCTACCGTTTGCATTTATCGGTTATCCTCTTAGATGCAGCTCATTGTTCCTGGACGCTGCCCACTTATCTCTATCGCTCGACCGATCCACTCTTTGACGCGTCACTCGTGGAACGCTTTTCTCCTGGACGCAACCTCATAATCGGCCGCCTCTCTTACGAATAACTTTCTTTAATTCTTAGAAAAAAAATTGCTACAAAATTTTTTTCTTTATTTTAACATTAAACAAATAAAAGAAAAAACTCAAGAACGCCTTTCTAATGACATCCACTCTGTAAGATCAGATGACTAGTTGCACGAAAACTGCTGTCTTAGCAGAAAACAGAAAAATTTGGTAGCAGGACATCTTGCGGCGTTTCCTTGGTAAGGTTTAAAATTAAGACAATTATTAATTTTATTGTTAATTAATTTCTTTCCTACTGAAGATCAATGCAGTTAAAAATCCCCGACCAACACACCCCTCCCCCAACCAATTATAGATCCCCACTTACCACCAACTGTTAACATCATACATCATCATCATCATCATCATCATCATCATCGTCACTACAACCGATATCCGGTCTTGGCCTTATTTAGCAAGTCTCTCCACCGGTATCCGGTCCATATCGGAGACTTGTTAAATTGTCCATAAAAATTTGTTTTTCCGCGCAAGGTCATTAGCCTTGCGCCAACCTTTGTCAGGATGTCGCTGCATGCGTTGGTTCACTACTTGGCGAGTGCCGAAGAATCTGTCCAGGGGTGTCACGTGGAGATTGCATGCTAACTTGGATTGAACAGCGACAAGGATCATCCTGGCCTTCGTCGGGTTGAAAACAGAGACTTTGCCCTGTATGTTCGCTCCCACCCCCTACAGCAAACCATCAATTCGTCCGAATGTTGTTACGTCTTGTCCAAACTTAGGAACAAATTCACCTACGAAAATGTACGCCCCTATCCTTCTTACCTCCATGACAAATCTGATTCTGTCTGCTATGAAGGTAAAACGAAAAACGGCATCATGGTTTCCATTCAGCAAGAACGTCTACTCACCGACTTTCCACGCATCTTGTTTATTAAATTCCACAAACATTTTAATATGCTCCCAAAAAAGTGTCAGAAGATATCTCGCTTTTCACCAATATATTCGTAAGAAAAAGACTTCTTCCAACTATAATAAGTCCTTGTGACCCAGCCCCCCCCCCCCCCCCCCCCCCCCCAAGACTCCCAATACTCTCCCCCTAACCATCTACTATCTAAGTGTTAGAGGTCTCCGCTCTAAAACGCAATCGATTCTGCAAAATGCACATATGTACACTCCCTTTCGATATATACGCTTTGGCCGAGATCAACCTTATTCCCAGTATTAATAGTCAAGAACTATTCGCTTCCTCCTTTAGCGTTTTTCGTGACGACGATGTTCATAGACTATGTCCTGATTCCCCTTGCCGTGGTGTGCTGCTTGCTATCCAAAACAGACTTGCCTCATCTCTTATTGCCTTCTCTTTTCCCAACTTTGACTATGCCGCAATAAAATTCGACCATCGCTTAAAGACTTTATACGTCATTTGATTCTATATACCACCTCCACAACCTATCGTGTCATACGAACTCGCAATAGTAGCGGTTGATCACCCTCCTAACCGATATCGTTGTTCTTGTCTTTTTTAACCCTAGACGATGTCGTTGTTCTTAGTGGTTTGCACCTCTCCCATCTCCAATGGACGTTGTCAGACGATCAATCGTTTTACATCTCAAACCCCACTAGTACCAAGGAATATCTCTTTATAGACGGTCTCACTCTCAACCATTGACAATTACCACCCCCGCTTCTCTTACCCCTATATCGTGGCCGCTTAGCCCAACCCACACCACCCACGGCAGCTTTTCCTACAACTTCCACAAAACTAACTTTATAAATGAGGATCTTAGCAAAATACATTTACAGAGCGGGGAAGCTGTGGAACTCCCTTCCCACACGAGTGTTCCCGGAGCGTTACAACCTGCAACTGTTCAAAAAGAACTGCAACCGTTATTTGGTGGCGGGCGCGACGGAGATGGGA
The DNA here is from genome assembly GCA_963931805.1 of Microdon myrmicae. Lineage (NCBI taxonomy): Eukaryota > Metazoa > Arthropoda > Insecta > Diptera > Syrphidae > Microdon > Microdon myrmicae. Next base: position 44,308,571 of record OZ007502.1, read on the forward strand.
GGACAATGTTAGGTTTGACCTTGAGGAGATCGGATCAGATGGTTAAGCGTGGAAGGAAAGTGCACAGGACAGGGAATGATGGCGGGGTCGATTCCGCGAAGTCATGAACTTCCGGCTTCCTACAGGCCAATAAATGATAAATAATTAATAAATAATAAAGAATAAAGAAAAATTAATAAATCTAAAAGAAAGTTCCGCGGGGATCAACGGGAATATGTGCCTGGCGGGAGGCGGTTTTAGTCGGTAAAAATCCGGCAAGTCTCTGGATCCAGAGGCATCCTTTGAAGATTTCCACCTTCCTTCCAAAACCAAAAAAAGAAAATTCTTAAGGCAAACTCTGCCCTTGGTTTTGTGAAACGCTGGCCGAAAGAATTCTCTAATCCCTACGTTTCCCGATCGCTCTACATAGCCCTTGTACGCCTCCTTCTTGAATACGCCAGTCAGGTCTAGTCTCCTTACTACTCGTCTCAAATTCGTAGGATCGAAAGTGTGCAACGTCGTTTTTTGCGTTTTGCCCCCCGGGGATTGTATTGGAAAACTCCTTGGTCTGTTCCCCCATACACAAGCCGTCTCCATCTAATTCACCTTAACACATTTGACGAGGGTAGAATTTATGCCGGCATCCTCTTCATCTATCGTCTTCTCTCAGGATCAATCAACTGCCTAAACCTGCTCTCCTCCATCACACTTTACACTAACCTCGGTAACCTGAGAAATCTTCGTCATTTCTATTTACCCACTCATCACTTGTTACGGCTCTAACGAAGCCATTTCACGAATGTTACGGTGGGCAAACTTTTATCCCACCCTCTTTGATTTCAATCTCACCTCTCCCTCTCTTAAATTTCGTCTCCTCTCTTGCACCTCTTGATCCCACCCCGTTCACCACCTACACTCTTACAACCCGCACGCATAATAACACCCTAGACTCCGGCCTACCCTGTCCTACCACTTACACTACCGGTCAAAGCTTCACGCCGAACACCAGATGCCATGCTGGGCATAAGACGCCGGCGGCATTACCGAGACAATGGAGGCGCTTAGTGAGTGCAAACTGACACCGCGACAAAGCGCCTGACAGTCGAACTTAACGACAAAGCGTCGACCCGTTGAATGAAGCAAACGGTCCGAACGAGAACTATCATTTTTCAATTGGTTTGGTCAAGCGCAATTAACGTTTGAGCGGCGCAAATCACCCAGGCAAGGGTAATCGTTTGTGATTTTAGTCCAATTAACGTTTAAATAATGTAACGCGTTGCACCTTGCGAAGGCCAATCAAGTTGAAATGATAACTGAGCCATATCGACGGGTAATGCTGGGAAATCTGTGTCCATACGGGTCACGCGTTTGGGTTAAAGTCCATAGGAAGTGCATCGTTTGCTTTTCCGCACCCGACTTTGGGGTATATGAAGAGTGGTTGCAAATGGATTAAGAGCAGTTAATTAGAGTAAAAGGTTGCAACCTCGCACTAGAACAGCGGGCCTTTTACTCTGGAGGAAATTACACAACCAAATATGTTGATCTATAAATGAAATAAATAAAACAAACATTAACATAATGGGTCTGTGTGGAGGAAGCGTAGTGCACCGGCGTACGGCGCTGATTATCTTCCTCCTCCATCATGAATTGTTCGCCGCGCAAATCACCGAACCGAAAGAACGCCACGTTTGTTCGCAACCAGGAGTAAAGAGAGAACGATAAACACCGAACGAAAACAGCACGTCACCAGTGATCAGGAAAACACATTAGAAACACCCAGGAACTGCAGCCGGAATATTAAAACTCTTTGGTCTATTGTTGTGGATGGTCTTTAATTTATTTAATGGGTATTTTTTTTTGTCCTTTTCAACAATTTTCACTATCGTAACAAGGGGTCACAAGAAAAGTTGCTTTTAATTGAATATTTTGTTATTTACTTAATCTGACTTAATTTGCGTTAATCACAATTTTCACATTTTTTCCAAGAAAGATACTGACACTTGACAGCGACTTAAGGTAAATGCACCGTACCGTGCGCGGTATGGTGAGTGGCGACGCGACCGCCTTGATCGGTGGTTGGTAAAGGACTCCACGATCGTCATCTCATGCAGAGATGATTTCGCTAAGAAAAAAAGGAAGAGAGAGAAAAACTTTTCTCTTAAGGGTGTGACCACTAAGAAAATGCGATCTTTTTGGTGCAGTGGTATATGTGCGCGATCGAACGGATTCAATGTTCTTGCGCGTGTTCGAAAGCAGGCAGGCGGCAAGGACAATAGGGAAAAATGACCAAATGCGCCGTTGGTAATGCGGGTCATTGTTTACACGATGCCTCGTCGCTATTTTCGACGCTGGGAGAAAAAGGTTATAAAAGCAAATTGGATGTTTATGGCATCTCTGGCTGCAGTAGAAACCGGGTTCATATTTGCATTAGGAAATGCTGGAGAATTTGGTTTCGGCGTCTATTGCGCTAATTATATGCAGCTGCTTGGGTTGTTTATTGATAAGACAAACAAAAAAGGTTGCCAGGCAATATGTATGAAAAGGTATATGACGCGGCTGGGAAAATAGACGGCGCGATATTTATGGTCCCTGTCATGACGGTTACATTGAATCCTGTTGTATTCCAGAATACTACCCTTTATTAAATTTAACACTGAATCTCCTTACACATCCTTAAAAACTTCACTTAACATATATTACATTCTCACTTAATACATACCATTCATAAACATTCACAATATTACCAGTTACAGCACACTTAATAACCTGCACCTATTTATTTATTCAAAACATAGTAACTTGGATTTTCGTCCACATTTGATTGAATGTGAAAAGTCACGGAGAGAAAATTAGAATAGAAAAAATCAGTTGAGAAGCAGTCGACTGGAGAGTTTTTGCAGTTTTGAATTAGAATCAGTTCCGAACGAGTGGAGTTCGGAAGTTAGTTTTGAGAAATAAGTTCACAGAAGTTATTAGAGGCAGAGGAGTTAAATAGATGAAAAGAAAAATGTATCAAAATAAATAAAAATTAATTTAAACTAAAACAAGAATTAAAAGAAATAAAAACAAATAAACAATATCAATTAAAAAGTAAATAAGACAAATAAATTGTAATCCGCGTAGTAAAAAGATAATAATTAAAATACATTGAAGAAATAAAGAAAGTAAAATATAAAACATCAAATCAATCTCTGTTAAATTCCTTGCGGTAAGATCGTTTCGAAAAATAAATGGTTAAATCGAGATTCATAGGTGGATGTCGTGACGAGCAAAAAAAGAAGACAGACAGAAGACGTCTTACCATCCTCTAGAAAAGAAAAGGTCCACGCTCTTCCCTCAACCGAGGAAGCACGGCGTCCGGACCATTCAACACTGGTGGCAGCGGTGGGATGGCCCAGATAACGGGATCCCGATGATGAATGATGACGTAGAAACAAGATAAGAAGAAAAAATAAAACAGAAAACAAAATTTAAAACGAAAAAAAAAAAAACTTTTTATAAGAAAAAAAAAAAAAAGTCAAGAAAACAAAAAGAGAGAAGAAAAAAAAAACACAAGAGAAATAACCAAACCAAAATAAGAAGAAAAAAAAAAAAAGGAAAAAAAATTGTATGCAGCAAAGACCAGGATGAGCAATCAACTTTAGGACGTGAAGTCTGCCTGGCGTCAAAGAGAAAAAAAAAATCTAAAAAGAAAAAAAAACCACACAAAGGAAACAACTAAGGAAAACTGAAGAAAAAAAAAAAACAAACAGCAACACTCAAGACTGCTATCAACAGTACAACGACAACATTTAGTAGAGTAAGAATTTTTTTAAATAGCGACTTTTCTCTCTATTTTTTTTTAGGAATATTTTCTAATTGGAAGCTCTCCTTTTCACAAAACAAATTTTTTGGATAGAAATTTCTATCTATATTTTGAAAATTCTCATTTCAGTATTTCGACGACATTTCCGTTTTTTTTCTTTCTCGTCGTTTCTTTCTTTGCAGCTTTGGGACCAATTTATTTTTCTTTCCTATATATATATATATTGAATAACAAAAAGAAAGGCCAATTTTTCCATAACCATATTTTTAAGAATTGATAACGAATTTTCGCCTTTTATTTTAAACTTTCACTATTACGAGTCCATATTACACGAGACAGGCGGCTAGGCAGGGGGAAGAACAAATCCACTATCAACCGATACACATTTAACCCCCTGAAATGGCTCTCTCTGTCGGATTTTCTGATGTTTTCAGAATCGTCCCTACCTTTGACGGGAAACCCTGCGACTTAGGTAAATTTATTTCCGGGGGAGACGTTTTATTTAGATCCATAAAGAAGGCAGACCCGGATATATACGAGACATTTTTAGAGCTAGTCAAAAATAGACTAGAGGGTCATGCTTACGATCTGATTAGGTATAGCCAAATCGCTAAGTGGGAGGATTTAAAAGAAAAATTAGAATCGGAATATAAAGAGGAGCAATCTCGGTCGACGGCACACAATGAGTTGATTTCTCTGAAACAACGCTACAGAGAAACCGTCCGGGAATATGGCGATAGAGTCGCGAATGCTCTAAGGACTCTAAACTCTGCCACGTGTGAAATAACAGCAGACGCGGTGGTTAGGGAATTCTTAATGGAAGAAAACAAAAAATTGGCCGTACAAACATTTGAGGATGGACTAAACAACGAACAGCTAAAGATACTAGCTAAAGTCCATGGGGGAAACAATTTAAAACAGTCGATTGCACATGTAGTGTCACATGCGGCTCGAATGGACAACTCTCCCAGGTCATATCAATATAACGAAAAACCTACATTCAATCGTATAGTCTGCCAAACCTGTGGTAAGTCAGGGCATACACAGGACACATGTTATCGAAACATGCAGTCCACTTTTCCGAATAGACAACCCATAAAAAAGGAATATAACATTTTATGCAATTTCTGTGGTCGGAATAATCACACAGAGAATGAGTGTAGATACAAGATATCTAGGAATGGATCGGCTTCAACAAATTACCAACAAGGTACAACAACGCGTAACCCACTCCGAAACAATCCTACAAACTCTGAAAATCGTTTTGGTGAAAATTTTAGGACCACCAATAGACAAAACGATCGGCAAAATGTTCACTTTTCTCGGGTGCAAGAGTCGGAAAACGAGGCCTGACGCCAACCAAAATTGATGGAAGACAGACCAAATTTTTCTATTTACAGCATTAGATCTTTGGAAATAGATAACGACCATTTTAATGAAGCTCCTAGCCAAATATACTCTTATAAACCTAGACATATATACGAAGATAACCCTGCCCCTAATATAAAGACTCCGATTCATACTCCCATTCTGGAAAATAATTCAGCAACCCAGACTGAAAATTCGAAATTTTCAGCAGTATTACAGACTGAAATCCCTAATATCTCAGATATCCCTATTGACAACGCTGACACTTCAGCAACCAAGACTGAAAACTCAGCAGTATTAAAGACTGAAAATTCGGATCCTGCAGAAAATATGCAAACAGAAACCCCTAATATTTCGGCTATCCCTATAGACAACCCCATTTCAGCAACAAAGACTGAAAACTCAGCAGTATTAACGACTGAAAATTCGGAAATTTCAGAAAATATACAATCAAAAATCCCTTATATTTCGGCTATCCCAATAGACAACCCCGGCACTTCAGCAACAAAGACTGAACATTCAGCAGTGTTAAAGACTGAAGATCTAAAAGTTGCCATTAAAATCAAAACCCAAGTCAGTTCTGCAGCTAACACTGATGAAGAAATCTTTTCAGCAGCAAAGACTGACGGATTAAATGTTTCTACAGCAGATACAACTGAAGAAATAGTTCAAACAGCAAATAGGACTGGGAACCAAGATGTTCTGACAGCTAATAAGTCTGAAGAACTATACGAATCAGTAAATGAGACTGAGAAACTAAACGATCCATCAGCAGTGAGTAAGACTGAAAAGGTAGACGTTCCGACAGCGGTTAAAGCTATGGACAATGACAACACTAAGCCGAAAACAATAAATATTTTAAACAACGAAAACAAACACAAACCCTTACTCATACACGAAATAATAAAAAATGAAAATAATAATTTAACTAAAATAGGTATTGTAAAGAATAACTATATAAATACATTACAAATTTTTTTTTTCAACAATAAAAATTTATTCGAATACAAAATACAAAAAAATAAAAAGTTACACCGTCATTTAAATTATTTAAGATCATTTTTCAAGAAGATTTTTGGTAATAATCATCTTTATTCAATCATCATAGTAATAGGCCCAAAAAGGTTTTGGAAAATTTTCCATAAATTTAAGGAAAAGATAAACACAAAACAAATGGCCTTTGTTTTATTATTCAATATATATGAAATAATCTAACAATTCTAGGAAATGACGGGAAAAAAAAAAAAAGTTAATGAGGGGATCGAAAGAGAAAAAAATTTTTAGAGGTAATATGTATTGGAAATTTTGGAATTAATAAATATATATTCGAACGGAAAAGGAAAGAAAGAAAATTTTTATTGGTAATATATATATTGGAAATTTTGGAATATATATACGGAAATGAGAATTTTGAAACAATAATATTAATATTATATAATTAATATAATAAGTAATAATAATTTTTGGATAAGAAAAGAAAAGGTACCAAGGAGAAGTATTTAAATTTAGTTAATATATAATGTAAATAGACTATTTTGGACTATTTTTCTAGTGTTAAGAGCTTTTTGATTATTGGAAAAATTTAGTTAATATATAATGTAAATAGATTATTTTTCTAGTATTAAGAACTTTTTGATTATTGTAACCTTTGATGAAAGATTAATTTTGAAAACCATTGTAATGTAAATGAACGAAAATCCAAGTTTAATTAATCTTAATCTAATATATAGTTACTAGAAAATTATTCTCTTCAAGGATAATTTTCTTTCTCGAAGAAGGGTGGGATGTTGTATTCCAGAATACTACCCTTCATTAAATTTAACACTGAATCTCCTTACACATCCTTAAAAACTTCACTTAACATATATTACATTCTCACTTAATACATACCATTCATAAACATTCACAATATTACCAGTTACAGCACACTTAATAACCTGCACCTTTTTATTTATTCAAAACATAGTAACTTGGATTTTCGTCCAAATTTGATTGAATGTGAAAAGTCACGGAGAGAAAATTAGAATAGAAAAAATCAGTTGAGAAGCAGTCGACTGGAGAGTTTTTGCAGTTTTGAATTAGAATCAGTTCCGAACGAGTGGAGTTCGGAAGTTAGTTTTGAGAAATAAGTTCACAGAAGTTATTAGAGACAGAGGAGTTAAATAGATGAAAAGAAAAATGTATCAAAATAAATAAAAATTAATTTAAACTAAAACAAGAATTAAAAGAAATAAAAACAAATAAACAATATCTATTAAAAAGTAAATAAGACAAATAAATTGTAATCCGCGTAGTAAAAAGATAATAATTAAAATACATTGAAGAAATAAAGAAAGTAAAATATAAAACATCAAATCAATCTCTGTTAAATTCCTTGCGGTAAGATCGTTTCGAAAAATAAATGGTTAAATCGAGATTCATAGGTGGATGTCGTGACGAGCAAAAAAAGAAGACAGACAGAAGACGTCTTACCATCCTCTAGAAAAGAAAAGGTCCACGCTCTTCCCTCAACCGAGGAAGCACGGCGCCGGACTTCAACAATGCAATCCGAATTATTTTGTTTACAGGAATTCATCTAAGGGAATTTGACTGGCGACGTAGATGCCGAAATTGATTGGAAATTCCTGGTAAGTTAATAAAGAAATCTTAAGGAGCAATGGTATGCGAAGAGAATGCATGAAGGTAAGTTTTCTTTACAGGGACTTAAAGATCATAGATTTGATCTCTTAAATGCGTGCAGCATTTTTAGGTACTAATACTGGTGCATTAGCAAACTAAAGGGAGTTGGGTTGTAGTTATGGGGGTTTTTTCAGGTAAGTAGACCGTAGGGTTTGGCGGAACCGTTACAGGTCTTCCAATAGGGACTTGACAACTTTTTTTCGGTAGCAAATTTTTATAATTTACAGGCGTTGTTCGTTCGTGTACTTAACCAAGATAAAAATGTTGAGTTTACTGAATAAATTGACAGTGACAGTTCGATGATTAGTGAAAGGGTGCGTTCCCAAATTAAATTCAAAGTTGTCAAGTCCCTATTGGAAAACCCGATACTTCTACTTATTTGGACTCTCCACTGGGACCCGGAACAGCAAGGGCGGAGCGCATCCAGTCAGGTAAGGTTTTAACCAGCAACCTTACTATTTGGCGCAACCGGTAGGATACTGCCGGTGCCAAATAAATAATTAATATTGATACCAGGATGAATAGCCTAACCCTCTCAGCGCGGTGCGTATTCTTTGGTGTTACACAGGCTTCTTGATCGTTTGAAGCACCGAAGCTTATCCGATTATTACAAAAGTTCTGTTACGTCCCCATTGAAAAAAAGAAGATTTCTCACACGGAACTGATTTGGAATGCAACCAGCCCCTTTTTTATAGGTTTGTGGAGCTAGCATCTACATCGTGCATATTCCGTTCCTGGTGATGTGACGGACTCGTCGAAAATCATATGCTCCTTCTCGGATGTGTATGAAACATGGTTTCCTAGTTGGTCCTTCTACTTTATGTTTCCCGTTTGGATCTGCCAGCCCAAATATCATACACAATATGTAACCGATTGCAAACACTCGACGCAGCCGCTCCCTACACATACGTTACGCAACACAAACAGCAGCAACTGACTGCGACGATTAGGACGACTTACTGTCTAATCGTATATTGGTATTGAAATATTGTAGTAATGTGAGGCAAGTAGATCCGGTTCTGTAATACAGGTTGACATGCACTCCACACACAAATATATTGTAAACTCACTTTGTATTTATTAATTCTCTGAGGTTACATCTTACGAACGATATTAAAACAGTGAGTTATTCAAAAATGGTATCCACGACATACAACGAATTTAACCGTGATTATGAAATAAGTATTTTATCAACACAATGTGCTTTCGACTAGAAAAACGTGTCTTTCACACCCTCAGGCTACTCGCTTAGGTCTCCTCGTTTTTTATCTTTGGGTCCTTGAAGTTGGTCTCAGCTGCTGCCAAAACTTCTTTCATTTTTTCAATTCTGGTTTGCAGTTCCACCTCAGTAGGAATGGCATAATTCTTGTGCGGCTTCACCGAAGAAAACATTTGGTGGAGAGTTACGATGATGAAAAATGTCGGTATAACACCTGACAGGCGATACACTGAATCCTGACAATAAACAATGCAAATAGCAGCACACGTATACGCAATGGTGGCTACGAATTGGTAGGCATATCTAATAATGAAAAGGGTTGTGTAGCATAGATTAGTTAAAAGTGAATATGATTTATACTTACATATTCCTTGGAGCTGATATCTCCCACAAAATGAATACACAACTTAATACTACAGTTGCTGGGATAATAGATGGATCCGGAGAAAGTCTAGTGTAATACCTAAAACCACAACATTTATAATCGAATTTTGTAATGCTAGTAAAATCTATTGCCTACTTGAAATCCTTTGCCCAGACTAAAGTCGAAGGAATGAATAGGATAGCGAGTAGAGACATAAGGAACAGCAACGTCATGTGAAAGTGTACAACGCTTAGACCTTGGTGAACAGATTCGTATTCATGCATTTGGATTTTTTTCTGTTCCTGTTTTTCAAGCAGTAGATCTTCTTGTTTCTTGATTGCTTCGTTGAGTAAACGCTTTAGTTCTTCGTCTTGATCAACGTCTTGGTCATCATTTTGTCCCTCGGTTTCATCTGTAATCTCATGGTTTTCATGTGGAACAAGTGCCTTATCGTCTGACTTGTCGTCATCTTGAGTATTTGATTCTAAACTGCTACCTTCACCACTTGCCTCAATTGGTGTACCTTGATCTCCTTCCTGGTTCAGTATTTGTGGTGCAGTTTCTCGGTTTTCCGCAGTTTCGCCCACTTCTTCATTTTTGTCAGATGTATCTGCAGCTTCTGGGGCGTTTGGATGCTCCATGTGCTTCCCGAAAAGCTTTTTAGCGATGTCGGCCATTGTTTTGAAAATAAATTGCTCTAAATAATTTTCATATTCCTTCGCAATCTGAAAGGTATTAAGTAGATGAATGTAAAATGCAATATGTAGCTGTAAGTATCATAAAAAAGGACTATGCATATTGGCAATCCGCGATGCCTAATTTAAAATGTAGGTCTGCAAGATGTGGGTATTCGCATTCAGGGTATCAAACAACTCCTTTTATGTGCGCATAAGGAAAAGAAACATGTAGAAAGGTTTCAATGAGCTCAATGTGCGCATGTACGAATGATTTATCATAGAATAGATGTCTGCAATACCGAGTCGTCGTCGATGTCAAGTCATAAAAAGGTGCAGTGATATATTTTATATGTTGGTGGATGGGGAATTCAATCAAGCTTTACTCTAAAATATCCCAGGATCATATTGGGGTATTATGTGGGTTTTATATACCACTGGAGACAGCTTAAGCAGCATGGATGAAGGCTAAACACCAGAGTACTAAGGAATGCTAAATCGCAGGGTAACTAAACTACCTGGCACAGTGATTCTTGTCTCAAACTGATTCTTCTATAAGCAGTTCTTCTACAGGATGTCCCAAAAATCGGTTTTAATTTGTTTTGGTCTTTGTAGGAATGCAAACGTTGGGAGAAGCGCGGGACATATGCGATCACTGGGAATTAAAATAACGTCAAAACTATAAAGTTTTTTTTTTAGACGCATTATATGTTGCCCAGCAGTGCAACATTTATAAATGAGTACGTAATACAGACAATATTATAAGCACACTCACTTTTTATATAAATATAATAATTGAACTTAATTTAACCAATGTTTTTTTTAGTTACTTACCAACATGAAGTAAATTAAGCATCCAAGTATTAGGGCTATCCCACCACAAGAAGCAAACGCAATCCCTATAAGTACAATTCCAACCATAAGAGGAACACGCTCAATAATCGGCAATATTATAGCAAATACAGGGGTTGTGAGTTTCGTCATCCTGAAAAGAATTATCACATTTTTTGTTATATGGAAATATTTCTAGTGAAGTGAAACTTCTTATGTGCGGTTAAGCCAGAAATTTTTGAAATCAATAGTGTGAAAAGAAACAACAGAGAAGGGGAAATGCTTGACCCATTCTCTGCCAGGCTAATTTAGAATGTCTTGTCCTAGACGCTAAGATTTTATTTTGAAGAAAATTTGGGTTTTACACAAAATTTCAATATCTTAGTTATAGATATAGTGCTAGGATGGCATTTGGAGTCATTTGGAAATAAAAAAAAAACCTAACTTATAACTGGCGTTACTAAATAAAATTCATGTGCCAAGTGCGGCTTACGAGGTATCTCGTAGTGTTTTTTTTATCAATGAAATCTTTCATATTAAAGAAGTTTTCTTTTCATATTGTTCGATTTTACAACCTCGTCTTCTAATTTCATCTGACGATAATCAGTAATATAGGTGAGTAATGATCCTCACTGCGAAAAACCCATAAGGCGATAGTAGTTATTGAGAAGTGGAAAGTGATACAAATGAACAGGCAAGTAATAATTACCTGGGAAAACCAACCAGTGAGTGCGATTTCAAGTTCTAGTGCTATGACAAGAAGCTTGCCGTAGCTTCTAATGCTACGAAGATTGGGATCAGAGATAATAGATGACTTCGCACAAAATGTCATGTAAGGAAATAAAAAGAGTATGCGATGTGGTTAAATGGAGAACTGATAAAAGCTTGCCGTAGCTTCTAAAGCTACAAAGAATATGATCAGAGATAATAGTTCACTTCGCACTAAATGTCATGTAAGGAAATAAGAAGTGTATGCGATGTGGTTAAATGGAGAACTGATAAAAGGGATCCGTCACAATTTGACTTCAGAGGAAATCCTGGATTGATAATTCCAGATGATGTAAAATCGCCAGGAGATTTCTTCGATCTGTTTTTGACAGAATATTTTTTAAATAAAATTGTTTAAGATCGCTAATGCTGCGCAACTGACAGAAAAGTCTACAAAATGACGATCCTCCCGACTGTGATATTGAAATGATACCATCGATAAAGAATTACGGATTTTCTTTATGCACACCGGTACAAATAGTTTACCGTTCATTGAACATAATCGGAAGAAAAGAGAACTCGACAATTTCGACTTCAATTAATCAATCAATCAGTCAATCAAGAGAATGCCTAGAAGTCGTTTTCACTAATGTTGAGACTTATGGCAGAACAATAATGCAGAGGAAATCGATGACCGATTACGTAAGATACTAATACTAATACTATATCCCAACCCTTGAACCAAACTATGGACCGCATTTATAAGCCGGACAGAAAATTGTGATGTTAAGATTGTTCTTTGGAGAGGAAGGTTGGCTTTTGGGCAATATATGAAACACAAACGGCACAAGTATGGCGTCAAACTTTAGGAAATTTTCCCACCTAGAGGAATAGTATTAAAAGTAAAAAATGAATATGAGGAAATATTATTATTATTATTATTATTATTTATTACAATGCAAGTAAATTACATGGTAACTTAAAACTAATAGCACTAGCGACTAAGGCTTTCGGCTAGAATATAAATATTAAATATTGTTTACACTAGATTTTGTAACTTAACTAAGGTTAGTAGTTTGTAGAGCTTATCGATATTAGATGATGATGGTTGGGATATGATGTTGAGGATGTCGTCGTTGTAATGTTGGCGAACGAGGTCTTTTACCCCTGCACATTCAAATAGTATGTGTTTGGAGGATAGGTTGGAGTTGGATGTACAGATGTGGCAGGTAGGGGGATTACTCCTGTTGATGAGATGTTGGTTGGTGATAAATGTGTGCCCAAGGCGCAGCCGGAGGAAGCACCTGATTTTATGTTTTGCGACTGTTGGTGGATATGTGATGGGTTCTCTTCTGGGGTTTACTACTGCATACATATGCCTGTAGTCTGCCCAGTCCTTTTGTTCTAAGTTGTGGAGCTCACTATTTAAGTATCTATGTAAGTCCTTGCTGTTTTCAACGAAAAAGGTTATTAGGGGTTCCTCGATGGCCAGTTTTGCAGCAGCATCTGCTGCTTCGTTGCCTGCTATCCCACTATGGCCTGGCACCCAGAGAAGCTTTATTTTGTTTTGTTTATAGAACAAACTATGCTGTATCAAGTGAATGATTCGGTTTCTATTGTTTGGGTTCCTTATTGCTTGGATGGTTGATAGGCTGTCTGTACAAATAAGTGTCTTGTCCTTTTTTACAAACTTAATTGCTTCCAGTACAGCGGTTGCTTCGGACGAAAATATGGAACAGAATTCGGGTATAAGTCCCTTTCTGATTACTATTTTTGCGCTGTTGACTATCGCAAATGACATCGCATCTAATAACATATAAAAGGCTTAACGCCCAGTTTCGGAGAACTGCCAAAATTGAAAAGGCCAAATCATTTCAATCCTTCACGGCAAAATTAACACCCAATTCCACCCCAAAAAAGATATGGTCTGATATAAAAACGCTCACAGGCAATTATAATCCCCCTGGCATTACGGCAATAAATACCGGCACTAACATACTTACATGTCCTCAAAAAATAGCCGAACATCTAGCCGAATCCTGGGCAAATATAAAGTTTAATTTTCATCCAAACTTCCACGCAGCAAAAAAACAAATGCAGGAACACCCAATGCGAATAACCACCCTAGGGAACACCTATCTCAATGCCATAGAAAGTCCCATAACGGGAATAGAATTTGAATCCAGTCTGCATTCTGCAAAAGAAAAACCCCGGGCTTCGACAGAATAGATCATGCTATGGTCAAAAACAGCCCTCCGATCATGAAACAGCGTCTGCTAGATCTATTTAACCACATTTATAAATCAGGCATCATACCACAAACATGAAAAACATCCACTGTCATACCTATTTTAAAGTCCGATGGGGAAACCGACACAATCAACGGCTACCGCCCTATTTCCCTCCTCCCCTGCTTAGGCAAATTGTTAGAAAAAATTATCGCACAAAGGCTCAACTGGTATTTAGAGAAATATACCCTTATAAGTATGCAGCAAGTTGGATTTAAAAAAAGTCGAGGTACAATGGATGCCCTCCTTCACCTTGATAACTACATTACTTCTGCACTTTCCTGCAAAAAGCATACCTCCATTCTAACAATAGATTTCGAAAAGGCCTTCGACCGCATCGGCCCCCACGTCATACTGAACAAACTTCAAAAATGGGAAATAGGAGGTAATATGTTCAATTTTATCAGATCTTTCCTGTCTAATAGGAAATTCAGGGTAAAATCCAACGGCGTTTGTTCCGGGGTACACAATCTAGAAACCGGTATCCCCCAAGGATCACCACTCTCAGTAGTTTTATTCAAAATAGCGTTTGAAGATCTAAGTATTATACTGGCAAAATATAAAGTTGTAAAATATTGTATCTACGCAGATGATCTCATTGTATTCAGTAATGTCAACAATTTAGAACTTATCAGTCAAACTTTTGAAAATATTCTCTCAGATATTAGAATGTGGGGTCATTATTCCGGAGCCAAAATCTCAAACAAGAAAACCAAAATATTACACATATGTAAAAAACACAGTTGTAATAAATTGTTAACAGTTAACTTTGAAAACTCCACCATCAGCAATGTTAATACACTAAAAATTCTAGGTCTACAATTTGACAGTAAATACAACTTCAAAAATCAATGTCTAGCTCTTAAGAAAAACTTAGATATAAGGTTAAATATAATTAAATACTTAGGATCAAAAAAGAGTTATGTTCATACTAATACACTAACAAACATCACCAGAGCAATTATATTATCGAAAATAGATTACGGCCTACCAATATACGGGAAATGCAGCAAAACTAACCTACAACTAGTGAAATCCCCCTATCACGCAGCAGCCCGAATAAGTACAGGTGCATTCAGAACCACCCCAATAACAAACATTCTAGCAGAAAGTGGACTCCCGACGATTGAAAATCGAATGAAGTACCATTCAGCCAAGCTTGTTGTCAAACTTACCGCCACACCGGAGACACCCATAGTGAAGGATATTAAACACATCCTTAGGAGGAAACGGCCCCAAAGGCACTTGTCGGCCCTAGGACAGGCAATATTACTTGCGCACCAACTCCGAATAAACATTAAACCACAAAAGGCAAGGTCAATTCACCCCCCATGGTTATTATCACCTAAGATATTCAACACCGATTTAAGCCTACTCCCAAAAACTAGAACAAACCACCTAGAATACCAACAACATTATCAACATATCAAAAACCAACACCGCCAGTGGAACCTACTTTTCACCGACGGATCCAAAACATGAGGAAATATAATAACTTAAGTGGACAGAGTCATGCTTCAAATGTTATTCTGGCTCTGATGAATGGTTTCCTGAATCGTGATTATGAGCTTTGTTGAGCATTCTGGTTAATAAATGGAAAGATAAACGGAATGTTTCAACTATATCCAACATGCATAATAGTAAAATGGCTCAAACGAAAAATCAAAGTGGAAACATTTCTACGCCAGGAAAACCATCCGTTGGCACAAGAAAATCGCAGTGTATTTCTTGGAAATCTTGCTGCAGAATGCATGTGTTCAAAGAAATTGAGAGAAAAAAAAAACAAAGATGTGACTGTTGCAATTTACGTAATCAGTTATTTTGCATTTAATTGATGATGATGACAGCAATGTAGGGGAATCTGTAATACCAATTTGTGTGTTTTCATTACTTGGAACATCTTTTTTCCACAGAAAAAAAAGTTGCCTACAAAATTATGTCGAATGTGTACAAAACAACAATGACGCAAAAAAGTACATATGTTTTTCCGGCATGCCTCGATTCAGCTCTGCTTTTATTTCTGCTTACGAAGTCACAATAGTTAATAATGTTATGTAATAATATTAGAATCATCACCATCGGAACTACAACCGGGATTCGGTCTTGGCCTTATTTAACAAATCTCTCCACCGGTCCCAGTTTCGAGCCGATCTCATCCAGTTCGGCACTCACAGGCTTTGGACGTCCCGGTCTACACCATCCCTCCATCGCAGACAAGGTCTGCCGCGCTATCTCCTTCCATACATCCTGCCACAAAGGACTTTCCGGGCAGGCTCCATTTCGCTCATTCGAGCTAGGTGTCCCGCCCACCGGAGTCTACCGAGATTGATTTTTCTTACAACATTAGCTTCAAGGTAGATTGCGTACAACTCATGGTTGTAGCGTCTTCGGAATCGTCCTCCCTCACATACGGGGCCAACAATTCTCCTTAAGACCTTTCTTTCGAACACGGCCAAGAGTTCAGAGTGCCTTTTATTAAGCACCCAGGTCTCGGATCCATATATGAGTACTGGTAAGACCATGGTCTTGTACAGTAGTAGCTTGGATGTTCTGGATAAATTTCAGGATTTAAAGAGCCTTGATAGATCATAGTAGGCTTTGTTGGATTTAATCAGCCGTTCGCGTATTTTTTCTTCCATATTGTTATCGGCTGATAATATTGACCCAAGGTAGTTAAAAGATTGCACTACTTCAAATTTGTGCTCCACTACCCTGATAGTTTGATCAAGGTCTTCTCTTCGCAGAATTTGCCACCATGTACTTAGTTTTTCCCTCATTAATGTGCAGTCCCAGTTTTTGTGTCGCCTGCTCGATCTGGGTGAGGGATTCCTGTACCGCCGATTCGGTTCCTGGCTACAGGGTAGAACTATATCACTCAACTGATGTGGAATTGTTATGTTTTCGCTATGGTGTACGGCTCTGATGCATTTTTTTATTCGATTTTCGTTCGGTGTTCTTCACTATTTGCTTGTGTATTGTCGTAGGCGGCTTTAATGTCTATAAATAGGTGATATAATGGGATATTAAATTCCAAACATTTTCCCATCGCCTGCCTAATGATGAACATCTGATCAATTGCTGATTTGCCTGGGATGAAGCCACACTGATGGCTTTAGCGTATGGGGCTATCCGATCTTGTAGGGTAGTGGAGAGTATCTTATAGGCGGTACTCAGCAATGTTATACCCCTATAGTTACTGCACACTGTGATATCTCCTTTCTTATGTATGGGGCAAATTATACCGCGACGCTAATCTTCCGGCATCTCCTCTTGCTCCCATACGTACACCACGATCTCATGAATTGCGTGATGTAACGCTGTCCCTCCTTGTTTGATCAGCTCAGCTGGTATGCCATCAGCTCCAGGGGCTTTATTTGATTTGAGCTGTCTAATGGCTTTTAATGCTTCCTCAATGCTTGGTGGCGGCAGCATTTGGTCTTGATCTTGCAATTCTTCTGTGAGCTGACCATTTAGCAATTCATTGAAGTACACTTCCCATCGCTCCAGAATGCCTTCAGGATCGGTGATTAGATTACCATCTTTATCCTTGCAGTAAGTGTAGCGTGGTGTGTACCGCGTCATACTGCGGATTATTAGGTAGAACTTTTGCGCCTGGTACGGACCTCGCTCTCTACTTTTCTCTATTTTCCAGACACTTTTCTTTTGTCTGTGGTCTTTTTTAGATCTTCTGTGCTCTTTGTATTTCTTCTAGCGTACCCGCGTCCTTTGAGACTGCTGTATTGCCCGGTATGCAACATTCTCACGTTCAGTCGCTAATTTGCACTCATCAGCAAACCAGTCGCTCCGATCTCTACGACTACTGCCTAAGATGGAGTTGGCAGTACTAATGACAGTATTCTTAAAGCGTGTCCATTTCTCTTCTACGCCCGGCATTCTGTCTCGAAGACTTACTTTTCCATCGAGCCTTTCGAGGGCGAGTCTTAGCGCATGGCCAAAGGTGTTGCTGGTATTCTCATTGCGTAAAGCAGCCGTGTTGATTCGAACCTGATCCGCGGATGTAATACGTCTCCGTAAGGTAATCCGCGCTCGATAAACTGTACCAACAAGATAGTGATCCGAGTCAAAGTTGGCACCTCGGTACGTTTGTACCGTCATAAGGCTCGAGGAGTGGCGGCGATCAATCAACACGTGGTCAATTTGGTTGCGAGTGGCTCCATCATTTGATACCCAGGTGGCCTTGCTGATATTTTTACGCGGAAACCTGGTACTCGCAACGACCAAGTTTTTCGATGCTGCCAGTTCGATGACTCGTAGTCCATTGTCATTAGTGTTCACATGCAAACTACGGGAACATGTGTAGTGCCTGAAAACCGACTCCCAACCAATTTTCGCATTCAAATCACCAAGAACGATTTTCACATCGTATCTTGGGCAGGCATTGATGGCCCGTGCGACGTTCTCGTAGTAGTCTTCTTTTTCGTCGTCAGTGGACTGCTCTGTAAGTCCGTAAACGTTTATGAGGGTTATGTTCTCAAAGTTGCCTCGCACGCGAAAAGTGCTTAGCCTTTAATTTATTGCGTTAAAGCCGATGATGGCAGCCTTCAGGTTTTGGCTGACTAGAAAGCCTACCCCGAGCACATGGTGTTTTGCATGACAGCTGTAATAAATCTCATACTCGTTTCTTTGAATAACACCACTCCCCGTCCATCTTATTTCTTGCAATGCTTATATGTCAGCCTTATATTTGGACAGGGCATAAGCTAGCTGCTGTGCGGCTCGAGCTCTGTATAGTGAGCGGACGTTCCATGAGAAAATTCTTAAATCGTTTGGCCATTTTCCTTTCCGTGGTCATCGTCGTGTAACCGGTCCATATCCGTGGCTTATTAAATATGCCATAATAATTCGTTTTTACGGGCAAGGTTATTAGCCCCGCTCCAACCTTTCTCAGGATGTCGCAGCATGCATTGGTTCACCACTTGGCGGGTGCCAAAGTAGCTATGCGGGGGTGTTACGTGGAGAGTGCATGTCAACTTGGATTGCACAGAGACAAGGATCGTCTTAGCCTTCGCCGGGTTGAAAGCAGTCAGTGACTTTACCCTCCCATCCCCCCATCACAATTTCATAGCCATTAAAATAATCCCAATTACACAATTCACTTACATCCTGTCAAAAAAGTTCGGGAATTTTCGACTGAAATGACCTTTTTTTTGCAGGTTGGTGATACAACTGTCCTTAATTATGATTCCAAGTTTTAGAAAAATTTGTGAACCCATGTCTTTATGATAGTAACCAGTCAGTCTATGGCAATAGTGCATTCCGGACAAAGAAATCTTGTGCCATTTAGCAATTCATTGAAGTGCACTTCCCATCGCTCCAGAATGCCTTCAGGATCGGTGATCAGATTACCCTCTTTATCCTTGCAGTAAAAGTGCAGCGTGGTGTGTACCGCGTCATACCGCAGATTATTAGGTAGAACTTTTGCGCCTGGTACGGACATCGCTCTCTACTTTTCTCTATTTTCCAGACACTTTTCTTTTGTCTGTGAAGTCTTTTTTCAGATCTTCTGTGCTCTTTGTATTTATCCTCGCTTACCCGCGTCCTTTGAGACTGCTGTATTGCCCGATATGCAACATTCTTACGTTCAGTCGCTAGTTTACACTCATCATCAAACCAGTCGTTCCGATCTCTACTCTAAGATGGAATTGGCAGTACTAATGACAGTATTCTTAAGGCGTGTCCATTCCTCTTTTACGCCCGTCATTCTGACCCCAGGACTTACTCTCCCTCCGTCGAGCTCTTCGAGGGCGAGTGTTAACGCATGACCAAAGGTGTTACTGGTATTCTCAATGCGTAAGGCAGCCGTGTTAATTCGAACCTGATCCGCGGATGCAATACGTCTCCGTAAGGCAATCCGCGCTCGGAAAACTGTACCAACAAGATAGTGATCCGAGTCGACGTTGGCACCTCGGTACGTTCGTACCCTCATCAACCCCAATCAATCCCAGCAACAGCAGCCGTCGGAGAGTGGATGCACCACCCCAAAGTGAGTACGTTCCTGTATAAAATTTATATTCATATTGTGCAAAACATTACAACAATTAAAAGAAAAAGGAAATATAACTTCCCAGACAAAAGGGTTGCAAGCCCCGTCAATGTTAAGGATGCACCACAATCTGGATGGCCACTTGTCGAAAATGTCAATAAAATCATGGAAATCGTCGAGTCCGACCGTTATGTAAGCACTGTTTCGATTGCCCAGGAGCTAAATATTGCACAAAAACCGTTTGGAACCACTTCAATAAGGCTGTTTACAAAAAGAAGTTGGATGTATAGATGCCGCTCGAGTTAACATGAAAAAACCTCATGGTGCGACTTGCCAACTGCGAATTGTTGCTGAATCACAACAAAATCGACCCATTTCTGAAGTGAATGGTGACTGGTGATGAAAAGTGGGTCATTTACGACACCGTCAAGTGAAGACGGTCGTGGTCGAATCGCGGTGAGCCGGCGCAAGCGGTGGCCAAGCTAGGATTGACGTCCAGGAAATGTTTGCTGTGTGTTTGGTGGGATTATCAGGAACTCATCTACTATTTTTTTATACTAACGCGCGCACAAAAGGGGATTTTAAAGTACCCTTAAATGTCAGAGCACAGTGCGAGCGGAGCTATGAGCTGCTCCCCTACGACCAAACTCTAATTCGGGCGTGAACTGTCAACAATTGAACCACCTGAAGGAACCAATTGTGCAGAAGCGACCAGGTTTAGCCAATAGGAGAGGAAGTGTGTTCCACCAGGACAACGCCAAGCCACACACAACGATAGTGACATTCCAGAAGCTCCGCGAGCTTGGTTGGGAGTTTTTTTTTGTACATCCACCTTATAGTCAGGACCTGGCATCAAATGATTACCACTTGTTCCTATTTATGGCGCAAGATTTAGCTGGTAAAAAATTCGCCTCAAGAAAAGCTTGTGAAAATCGTCTGTCCATTTTTTGCCAATAGGAACGAGGGTTTCTATGAGAGGTGCATAATGAAATTACCTTCGAATGGTAATAAGTTATCGAATAAAACGGTGTATATTTGACATCAATCGGGTTATTCTAACTATGCTAAATAAAACCTTCAGATATTTGACTTAAATCGGGTCAGTCTAACTATACTACATAAAATCTCCAATTTCCTGCAAAAATAATGGATTTGTTTTTACTACAGCTGATATATTCCTATATTATCCTTAGAAGTCCTTACAATCTGACGGTTAGGCACAAACTAACCATTTCTTTTTGTAAAGTTGTGACAAGTAAATGGAAATCTTAATAATACTTATCTTCATTGTACCTTAAAAAAATTCCATGGATAATGTGTCCGTTTAAAGTTATTAGTGACCAACAGCCAACAGTAGCAAAGATCAAACACGATAGTGTAGCCCCATGAAGTATAAAGGATACTATCAGCGATTGATGAAAGTTGTCTGGTTCCGGGAAAATGGAAATCGATTGCATCATCTTCGAGAAGATCCTGCTAACTTTAATCGCATGTCAAAGTTGAATCAAATGTAATGGACTATTGGTAGCAAATTATACCTGTAATGATGAAGAATGATCCACAGTTGACTAACGCAGAATGCAGCTTTCCGCATTTAAAGGCAGCTCCAGCTGGAGTTACTGATACTTGGTACTTAAACGACAAAAAAAGAATTGTAGCCAAATGGGACAGTAGCCAATGCCAATATTGATGAACGATGCGTGCCATGGTATTCCCAAACGCGCTTCGGTATCTAATTGAAAAAAAATCTAGTTGTTCTCGTTGTTACTTATAAAGAAACGCTTACGATATTTCATAGCGGCAATGAGGATCCAAATAGAGGAAAACAGTCACTGGATTCTTTGTGGAATTGTAACCTAGTGGCTTAGATATGGGGACGTTTACGAGTAGAGCTTGGTTTTCCGGTTCCCTGAAAATGATGAAAGGCACACAAATAAGAATGGTTCCAACAAATGATAGATGTTCCCTACGAAAAATTTTGATAGCGCTCATATCCTTTGCTCCAGGGTATACAAGTTTTAGCAATAGCATTGTTCGAAGACCTGGAACATACTCGTGGTTTAATATTGAATTGTAGAGATTGATGGGATTCGTCTAGATCTGAATAAAAAAGAAGCAAATAAAATCTCTCCTAAGTTTATCTGGAGTTTTTAGATTTACCTGTTATCTGAATTTTGTAGTACGAAGCACCTAGTACGGTGTCAGTGAGTAAAACTTTCTCGGTATATGAAAACCATCTTGGAGTTCGTACTTTTAGAGTCCTTTCTTCGGCATCATGGACGTCGATATTTAATTTTACCTGCAAGTTATTTTCAATGAAGTGAGGAAATATTTTTGAATTTCGCTTTTTCTATATGCTTATACATAATTTCGAGTTGGAGGAATGCGAATAACTACATGAGTCCAGCTTGGATGTGCCTCTTTAATTGTATGTAAATCGATTGATGTGGACGTCTTTCGTTTGGGATTGTTTGGAATCTTCTCTATATATTGGAAAAGAGGCTCGGCGTAAGAACTGGAAATAAGATGGTGAACTATTAAGCTAGAATGTATTTAAAATGTACCTGAGGTTTTTAGGTAGAAGTGTATGAAATAGTTATGGGTTAAATAAGATTATTAAAATGTATTGTCTTATAAAAAGAAATCCATTATTTTTCCAACGGATGGCTTTAGTAAACTGTATCTTGCGTTGTATAAGTGCGAACTGGTTGCGCTAAATGGCGTTAGAAAGATACGATTTCTTACTAAAAGATTTTTCAGATAGTTTTGTGATTGCTTGACTCAGTTTTGTTTGTGCGCGCGTTAAATATGGACGCCAGGAAAGAGAAAATATTTTCCCATATTTTTTATTTTTTCTTCTGTTGCATCCCGCTACATAAACCCCCACAACTCATTAACCAATTAACGCACACGATTCATTTTTCATTATATAGATTTAAGATTATAGTTGTAAAGGAATTGCTGTCCTAAACCTCTGAAATACTAGTTGTAAAATATAAATGTATTATCTATACTACATAGAACGATGGATTCATCCTCAGCTCACGGTTAATTTGATTCTTCCCACATACTATAATTGCTCATATCGCACACGTTGCGATACTCACAATATGCATTCGAATAGCCTCATTAATTACCCACCAATGACGCATACTCATTACTCAAGCTATCCGCATTCAATTGGTGCCATACAATACTCACAGTACTCATATTGCACGCGATGCAACTCCCTATTCACAAGCAATTAACTAGCGCCCGATACTGCACACGATGTGCTATCAAATTGCACACCTGTGGTTTCACACCTAAAACCAGGAACCATGCTTGACACAAGATACCGTTGGCGCTTCAAAGTCAATAGAAGTACCGTTTAAACCGAGTGTCCGGTGAATGTCAGCCGACGTAGTGACACAAGAAAGACTGGGTACAACAGTACTGCTTTTGATCGAAAACAGGAGAAAAAGCTCATGAGAGAAGAGAAGCGACTGTAACGTTTGACGAGAACAAAGGAGTGGATTCGCGTCGAGCGATCAACACGAAAAGGAGGGGGTGATGGTTCTTAAAAGCGATGAGGTGTCATACGAGGGTTGCCTCTTATGTTTCGGGATTTGGCAACCCTAGTGTTGCAATCCAGCAATTGACAGCTCTGTCGTAAAGTTGGACATTTTTGAGGTTATACGCACTCAGAACGTTTTGACATACGAGCGCTATTTGTGTTGTTTACAGTAACTTAAAAGATCCATCTCGGCCCAAAAATGGGATTAAATCGTCAACATTTTCGTACGATTATTTTTTACAACTTTCGGCCTGGATTAACTCAGCAACAGTGCATGGATGAACTTAATTCAATTTTTGGCGATGAAGCTCCATCAAGGACCAGTGTTTATCGATGGTATGGTGAATTCAATCGTGGTCGTACTTCACTCCAAGATGAATTTCGTGAAGGTCGTCCAAAATCAGTTGTTGTTCCGAAAACCATTGATGCTGTGCGCGAACTGATATTGGAAGATCGTCATGTGACCTATCGTGAGATTGAGACAACCTTAGGCGTTAGTGGGACCAGCATACATTCAATATTCCATAAACATTTGACTGTCAACAAAATTTGTTCGCGTTTGATCCCACACAATTTGTCAATCGCCCAAAAAATGGCTCGTGTCAATTGGTCGAAAGAAATGCTCAAAAAATACGGTCGCAGTGCTTTGAAACACGTCTATGACATCGTGACAGGTGATGAATCGTAGATTTACGCGTATGAGCCCGAAAGTAAACAGCAGTCGACTGTCTGGGTGTTTCAAGATGAGCCAAATCCAACAAAAGTTGTTCGCGCACGAAGCACTTCCAAGCAAATGGTCGCCTGTTTTTCGGAAAAACTGGACATGTCGCAACCGTACCACTAGAACAACGCAGAACAGTCAATTCTGAGTGGTACACAACCATTTGTTTGCCAGTTGTCTTCCAAGAAATCAGGAAAACCAACCGCCGAAGACGGATCACTCTTCAACACGACAATGCGAGCTCTCACACATCGGCTGCGACAACTGCATTTTTGAGCACCCAAAACATCGATTTGATGGGTCATCCGCCGTATAGTCCTGACTTGGCACCGAATGACTTCTTTTTATTCCCGTACGTAAAAAACAAACTGAGAGGTCAACGTTTTTCGACACCTGAAGAAGCGGTTGCTGCATTCAGAATGCATGTGTTGGAGATACCTCAATCAGAGTGGCAAAAGTGCTTCGACAATTGGTTCAAACGCATGCAAACGTGTATAGATCTTCATGGGGAATATTTTGAAAAACAATAAAGTGATTTTCGATGATCAATATTTGTTTTTGTTCTCTAATCCCGAAATATAAAAGGCAACCTTCGTATTTGGCATTTTATATTGGGTAAACACTTGTATCACCAGAATTATGAGTTAGGTGTAGTAAAAATTGATTATTGGTCAAATAAAAACAATATGTTAAAAAAAAAATAGTGAACGTCATAATGCTTTGGTTCTATATATTTGCTAGCTAATGAGCTGAAGATACAAGATTCTGCTGTATATGTCAGAAAAGCTCATTACGAACTCCAGCAAAATACCCCTAAGCAAAGACGACAATGAAGCTCTCATACAATTCTCCAAACACGAATTATCGTAGATGTTATATCTGCACGATGTTACACATAACATTGCACTTTGCTGCACGCAAACTGCCAATTCCCTCCATATAAATTAAATTACAAATCTAACATACAAATTGCATTTGCTGTACGCAAACTTCCTATCCCTTCAATACAAATTACCAATATATTCCACCAAACCTAACATTTAACCTGCAAAAAACAATATTGCATACATATGGGGCAACATTAATTAATGTTAAAACCGAAAGCAATTCTCTCAGTGTAGCATCAATAAATTCTTGCTACAATCCACAATTAGAATCGCCACGTCAAAGTCGCAATTCTGCAATTCCTGCGGTCTCATCATCTAGATGAAAAAATGAAACCTACACCTCGTCATCACGCAGGTAATAAGACCTGCACCGCGTTCGCTATGAACAAGTCAGATTCAAGTCACCGAGAATCGAAATGTTCTCATGGTGAAGAATTTGCGGACTTGCAGAATTTGCGAATCTCCGTCGTTGGCTTAGCCTTCGGCTGCGACTGGCGTCAGGTGACTGTCTGGAGGACAGCCGTGACCGTGGGAATGCATGTGGGGTTTTTGTTTTTTTTTTAATAGGAATCATTAGATATAAAAAGGGGAGCTCCGTTAGGAGAAAACGAAACAGAATCAGAACACCGACAGAGTGAGTAGGGCGTTAGAATATACTCACAGCTAGGCCGGCTTGTCGTAAGAGGCGACTAAAGGCCGAGTGGTAGCCGGGGTCCCAACGCCCTATGCGCCCGGTGAAATACCACCCCATCAAGCTTTAGGCTCCGTGAAATGGTCGGGAGAAACCCCTGGCCATCTTTCGGAGCTTCGCTGATGGACCGGTTCGAGAAAAGGTTGGTTAGGTGGTAGTCGGTCCCTAGGTGAGGTACCACCCCGTCACGCTGTACATTCCGCGATATCGCCGAGAGAAATCTTCGATGGTGTTTTGGATGTGTGGCTGATGGCCCGGACTGACACGGAGATAAGTCATGATGGTACCTTCTGATATAAAGAATTCCGGAGATAAACTAGTCTCCGATTCGGATCTCCGGGGGGTCTATGTCAGGGGGAACATCATGCAGATATCGTGATAAATAATGGAACTTTGAAAGGTTCGTCATCGCATAATCGGGCTCGCTCTCGAGGCTCTGCCCACGCTCGACTGGTGACGGCATTTTGTAACATCAGGGGCATCGGTTTCACCAATACCAATGTAAACGCTGTCCAACAATATTTGCAAACAACGAAACCTGATATCCTTGTCCTAACTGGGACCCAGGTCGATTCGTCAACTGATTCGACATATCTTCGTTGCTCAGGATACGACTTACATTCGAGATTCCGTTTTAAGGGCGGAGTCTGCGTCTTCGCGCGGTCCGATCTGGCTTGCCAGAGGATGGAGGCGGTGGAACCCAATAATATGGACATCATATGGTTGAGGGTCGAATTCCGTTAAATTTCTTTGTTGTCTTGACCGCTCCCCGAATGACGATCGGCCGGCGACATTATTAGAACATCTTTCACATACCGTCGACTGGATACAGATCAACCACCCAGCTTCTGAAATTGTTGTCCTTGGCGATTTTAATGTGCACCATTCCGGCTGGTTGTTACATTCTAACAGAACCGACGAGGCTGGGGGCTGGCGGAGATGTTTGCTGTAAGCCACAATCTGATTCAACTCGTGGGGGAGCCAACGCGAGTGCCGGATGCCCGAGGCGATTATGCGAACACCCTGGATCTGTTTTTGACATCCGAACCGAGTATTTATACCGTAGAGGTTTCTGCGCCACTGGGAAATTCAGATCACTGCTTGGTATCTGTCGCGCAAACACTTGCATATCAAGCGAATAATCGGCCTAGGCAGCTTCGCCATGTATGGAAGTATGGGGCTGCTAACTGGGACGATTTGCGAGATTTTTTCGCATCCTTTCCATGGTCCGAGATGTGCTTCGGAAACTCCGATGTTAACGCTTGCGCGGCTTCGGTATCAGAGATTATTCTCTTGGGGATGGAAATGTATATTCCACATTCCATCAAACGAAGTTCGTCTGATAAACCGTGGTTCGACAAAAATGCGAGCTGATTACAGCGGTAAAAAATCGAGCTTTTAAGCAATGGCGCTCCAATCCCACCGATGTTAACAGAACGAATTTTGTTAGATTCAGAAACGCGTGCAGCCCGGCGATTGATACCGCGAAGAAAGCTCACAACGACAGGGTGATTAATAAGCTCCTTCGGTGCCCAACTGGTTCGCGCTCCTTCTGGTCAATGGCAAAAGCTGTCAGCGGTAACTTCACATCCTCCTCTTTCCCTCCGTTGGTGACAGACAGCGGGACGTTAGTCACGAATTCAAAGGATAAAGCTAATGTGTTCGCGAATTTATTTTCCGCGAATTCAAACCTCGATCCCGGCCTTTTGGAACCACCTGTGATCTCGCCGGTACGGGGTTTCATGCGGGATATGAGATTTCGCCCGCATACTATTCAACGCATTCTACGTGAACTGGACTGTAGGAAGGCAACCGGCCCGGACGGAATACCATCAATAGCCATTAAGAACTGTACTCCAGAACAATCGCCGGTTCTTGACAGACTTTTCTGTTTATTTTATGTACAGAGGAGCTTTCATGCCTGCTGGAAAATCGCTCGAGTTCAACCAATTCCAAAGACGGGATAAAAGTGTCTCTCACAAAATTACCGCCCGATAGCATTACTGTCTATTTTATCTAAGGTAATGGAAAAAGTCATCAATACAGAGTTAGTTAAGTATTTGGAGTGCAACAGACTTCTGAATGATCGTCAATACGGATTCCGTGGCAGGCGACGGGAGACCTTTTGACATTTATAACCGAAATATGGACATCTGCGATTGAACGGCATGGTGAGTCAAGGGCGGTCGCATTGGATATCTTCCGGCTTTTGACCGCGCCAGGCACGGGGCATTGCTGAGCAAACTTCGTTCATATGGACTTTCCCAGCAGCTTTGAGACTGGACAAGAAGCTTCCTCGAGGATTGATCGATCTGCGTTTTTGTGGACGGCGAGTGTTCGGATCTGTATCCTGTTAATTCAGGGGTGCCCCAGGGTTCTATTTTGGCTCCAACCTTGTTCTTGCTTCACATAAATGATTTGTTGGAGACAACGGATAACAAAGTGTTCAGTTTTGCGGATGATAGTACGCTTGTTTCCTCCTTTTCGAGTGTTCGGCCGATTGGTGCATCTGCGTCACATCGGCTGAGATGTAGACAGATTGACTCTCTGAATCAGGATCTAGATAGGGTCCTTCAGTGG
The DNA here is from genome assembly GCA_963931805.1 of Microdon myrmicae. Taxonomy (NCBI): domain Eukaryota; kingdom Metazoa; phylum Arthropoda; class Insecta; order Diptera; family Syrphidae; genus Microdon; species Microdon myrmicae. Next base: position 44,336,925 of record OZ007502.1, read on the forward strand.
GGAAGGGCCAATCTCGTCGACTTCAATGCAGCGAAGACACAATATACAACATTCACAAAGAAAAGTGGATCATCGGTTCACAGCTGATCATGAATGGCCGGGCCCTCAAGGCTGGGGAATGTTTCAAATTGCTCGGCGTCACGGTCTGTGGGAATGTATCATGGCATAAACACGTGTCGAGTATCGCCAGGTCAGCCTCAGGAAAACTGATCTATCTTTTTAGAGCCAAGAAATATTTTACTCCGGCCCAACTTCTTCTCCTATATAAATCCCAAATTAGACCCGCGCTCGAATATTGCTCTCATGTTTGGAGCTCGGCTCCTAAACATACCCTCGACCTACTTGAAGGCATACAGAGACGAGCGATCCGCCTGATCGGGGACTTGGCGCTGACGTCGGGACTACAGTCGCTATCACATCGAAGGCGCGTAGCCGACCTCTGTCAGTTTTACAGATATTATCACGGGTGCTGCTCTTCGGAGATTCTTGATATTGTTCCACGCAATTCGGCTTATATGCGCTCCGCAAGACAATCCGACGGGTCGCACCTGTTTGTGGTTCATCTCGCGACGGCACGAACATCCCTGCATCAGAACTCGTTCCGTTACAGAGCGAGGAAGCTGTGGAACTCCCTTCCCACGCGAGTGTTCCCGGAGCGTAACAACATGCAACTATTCAAAAAGAACTGCAACAGTTATTTAATGGCATCTCGGGGCGCCCACTCGGCGCTATAGGTTCGCCTCTCCCGAGAGAAGTCTAATTAAAAAAAAAAAAAAGGAGGTGCATCAAGTAAATGTAGGAGTAAAGTTGACTCTTAAATTGGAAAATAAATTGAATAACTATATATATTAAACGGGAAGTAACCGTCTTTTGATTGGAGAAAGAGAACGTACCTTCCAACCAGCTACGGAGGTGCCGGTTGGCCCAAGTTGACACAAGGAGGTAAGCGACTATTAAGTAGGTTGATATTGGTTCAGCGGCGGCACCTCAAGAAGAACACGGGTTCTACACCATCTCCGGCCCAAACTTGGGAGCACGCAAAGAGGCGGTACGCACGCTCGCCCAACCTCTCTCACGTTAAACCACACGAAGGAAGTCCCCGGCATCCAGTCAACCTCCAGTCAACCAGTGGAAGATCACCAGGACGAAGGAAGTCCCGGGGCAATAGTCAAGCCGGAAGATAACCTCTCACGAAGGAAGACCCCAGAAAAGCTATATAACATGTTTTTAAATGCGACTGCGACTGGCGCCAGGTGACTGTCTGGAGGACAGCCGTGACCGTGGAAATGCATGTGGGGTTTTTGTTTGTTTTTCCTTCAATATTTAGATATAAAAAGGTGAGCTCCGTTAGGACAAAATTAATTAGTATCCGACAGCCAAAGTTGTCACGTAAATTTAATAAAATAAATTAATTAGAATCAGTACTCGAAAAGGGGTGCATCACGCACCACCTAATTCAATTAGTAGTTGGCACACCGATTAAGATCAATAAAACCAAAGAAAAACCAAACCCAAAAAACTTCTCATTGGCTAAACAAACATCGGGGACACTGCTAGGAGAACACCAGAGGTTGGACGCAGCCTACTCACCTCCTTTCACTCCTCCAGCTGGACCGCGTACTTGAAAGTAGCCCAAAGAAGACAAAATAAAGTAAGTAACACATACGAGGGTTGCCTCTTATGTTTCGCGATTTGGCAACCCTAGCGTTGCAATCCGGCAATTGACAGCTCTGTTGTAAAGTTGGACATTTTTGAGGTTATACGCACTCAGAACGTTTTGATCAAAATCCCACACAATTTGTCAATCGCCACAAAAAAAGGCTCGTGTCAATTGGTCGAAAGAAATGCTCAAAAAATACGGTCGCGGTGCTTCGAAACACGTCTATGACATCGTGACAGGTGATGAATCGTGGATTTACGCGTATGAGCCCGAAAGTAAACAGCAGTCGACTGTGAGTGTTTCAAGATGAGCCAAATCCAACAAAAGTTGTTCGCGCACGAAGCACTTCCAAGCAAATGGTCGCCTGTTTTTTCGGAAAAACTGGACATGTCGCAACCCTACCACTAGAACAACGCAGAACAGTCAATTCTGAGTGGTACACAACCATTTGTTTGCCAGTTGTCTTCCAAGAAATCAGGAAAACCATCCGCCGAAGACGGATCACTCTTCAACACGACAATGCGAGCTCTCACACATCGGCTGCGACAACTGCATTTTTGAGCACCCAAAACATCGATTCGATGGGTCATCCGCCGTATAGTCCTGACTTGGCACCGAATGACTTCTTTTTATTCCCGTACGTAAAAAACAAACTGAGATGTCAACGTTTTTCGACACCTGAAGAAGCGGTTGCTGCATTCAGAATGCATGTGTTGGAGATACCTCAATCAGAGTGGCAAAAGTGCTTCGACAATTGGTTCAAACGCATGCAAAAGTGTATAGATCTTCATGGGGAATATTTTGAAAAACAATAAAGTGATTTTCGATGATCAATATTTGTTTTTGTTCTCTAATCCCGAAATATAAAAGGCTACTCTCGTATAACTAAATAAATAATAAGTGTTGTATAGAAATATACAACAATGACAAAGTGTCTTAACCAACCAATCACTCAGTCATCTTTCATCCGTAGCTTGTCGTTTTTTATCATAACCTAGGCATTGCAAGTTGCTAGTCATGCATAAATGTCAATCAGCACGAGTTTATCGACTTCGATGTTTTTGAAGGGGTTTTTGTCGCTTTTTACGGCAAGCCTAACGTTCTGTATATCTATTAAGAAACAATACTTCTAGCCCCAAAATCAATTACTTTCTGTAGCAATTGCCCTCGTCCCAATGTGCACTGGAAAACGTTTTACAACTTAAATATGAAAGCAAACGTATAAAAGTAAGAAGCTATAATCGAACCATTGTCTCATGGCGTTGCCAAACTCCTTCGCACCACAACCATATAGCCAATCCTCACCGTCCAAATTGATTATTTCAGCATAAAGCATCTGAAAAGGGAATACAATACAAAATGGAATCATGTCAACTGCTTTCAATTACCTGGTATTGTGTTTTTTTGATTAACGGAATCATTTGAAAGTATGTGTAATTCAGTCCACTTTTAAAATCTTTGGTAAACACTCTGCGAGAGTCTTCGAACCATTCTTGAAACTCACTATCGCTCTTAAGTTTTATAACGTGTTGGTTATAAAAGGCTGATGGTACCTTTGGCAGCAGAAAAGGAATATCAAGATGATTTAGATTTTAATACAAAACTGAACGTCTTCAAATACCGTGAAATATTGCAGAGCCTTCTTCAAACGCACAGATTTATTTTCAATGAAATGAAGACCATTCATTGGCTTGCTAGCAGGCGATGAATATATTATACTAAACAAAAATCGATTTATTGTAAGAACCAATTGCAAACACCAAACAGAGGCTCGATGATCTATACTAGCCCAAACAAATGGAATTGCAGAAGCCTAAAAGTGTAGAGAAATATAATCAAACTGATTGGTTAAGTAATCTTTTTACCTACCACTACATTGATGTCACTGTATTTTGAGTATGTTAGGCCGGCACGTACCATAAGGTCCCGATTTCCACCTCCAATAGATATCAAGAGTTTGTTATCTAATGATTTGTAGTCTTCTTTTGTAGTCATGGGTAAGTTGTCCGCAGGAGTACTAACGCAACAATTTGTCGTGTTTCTAACTAGTAACCGGTGACGTTCCTCTATTAAATAAGCTTCGGTTTTACGATATGCCGCGTCCATATAGAAGTCAATTTTGACTACTGGATTGTCTAGTGGTGCTGCAATTGCTATTATCGAATTGATCATCTTAGCAATCACAGGATCTGTGAGTAACATTTGGGCAATTTTACCACCCATGGAATGACCAACAATGATTACTTCTTTAGGGGCGTTTGGCAGTTTTTTGTAGAGGTTCAACACCGAGGTGATGCATAATCTTAAGTAGGCCTTTTGATTTTCAATGTATCCCCCAAATATAGCAGATAGCTCTTCATTGAAATCGACTACAAATGTAGGAGTAAATGAATATTATTCGCTTTATATACAGGTTGAGGAAAAAGTATTCGGTGTTTCTTTAATAAAAATGTACAGATTTTGTTTTTTCATCCAAATTCGCAGGACGAAGATGAGCAATCCATTTGCCGTCAGTTGATTGCGATAGACATATCTGCCGCCTCAATGACTGAGTTGGTAAGCCCGGCCGCCCGGTGAAATACCACCCCATTAAGCTATAGCCTTCGTGAAATGGTTGGGAGAAGAATCCATGAGCATCTTGCGGAGCTTGGCTGATGGACTTGGTCAAGAAAAAAATAGCATCTCAGGGAGCTGACTCAGCGCTATAGATTCGCCTTTTCTGGGAAAAGTAAAAAAAAAATCTTTCCATACGTTTGCAACGCGTTCTTTCCCCTTTATTGTAGCAACATAAAACAATTTTCACTCATCTTTGCCGTGCAATAAGATTTAACTTTGTAATAACTTTTCCAAAAAAATTATTATCTGTCAAAAAAACATAGTTGCCAGATGGTAACCATTTCAAAGTTATAACAATTTAAAATCATGTAAACAGTAGAACACCAAAGAATTTGTCCCCAACCTATCAAATGTGCATTACCTAAAAAATAGTCCAAATGGTAAAACATGTCGTTATCAAGACCCTTGCGAAGTGCGGTCGATGCCAACGATCTTCCCTGCAACAAGAAATCTAATCTCAAAAATGTTTATCAATACGGTATTGATTTATTACCTGTTTGTAAGATCCCGAGCTGCCTGGTACAAATATAACTGGCGCTCCATAAAATTTCATTGATCGAGCCTTTTCTATTAAGCTACCTTCGGCGTAGGTGTACAGATTGTACTTTGGATATAACTCATTATCTGGCACATCAACTTTCTGGAATTAAAATGTGATTGGGTGTTTTTTAATATTATGCATTCGATGAACTCTACAACTTGAGGGAGGAAGCATAATAAAGGGAAGTATCTGAACCAATATATTGACGGTATTGTTGTGTACCGCTAACACGAAATTAAAGTCAAAATCATTTATAGTTTTACACAATTTTTTGCGATCAATGAATTGAAATCGAAGGGACTTGGTAATGTGCGACGACATGTGATCTACTAAATGCGACCAGCACAATTGGATGGCCACAGCTAGGGGACTCATTTTACCGCTAACAACAACAACAAAAAAACCGACGCCATCGAAATTTCTAGAGAGTTATAAGTATTTTTTTTAACAAACGCGCGCACAAAATGGGATTTTGGAGTACCCATAAATGTCAGAGCACAGTGCGAGCGGAAGGAGAGGAAGTGGATAAGAAAAGGTGGTATCGATGTACATTGGTCTTAAATGACTGGACATCACAACGACAAGGAAACACATGTTCAGGTAAAGCATTCCACATACGTGTGGTTCGGCTAAAGAATAACTCTCTATTATGTGTCAGTTTCCGACCGGAGTTTATAAAGCAGACTCTCAATAACTTTTTATCAAACTTTTTAATAAAATAAAATAAAATAAAAGTTGACGTTTCGGTCCTATGGGTTCTTCAGAACTACAAAAAGAACAAACATCACAATTACAATCCTCAAAACGAAAAAAGGAATATGAATAGCAAAAAAACAAAACACATTGGACCAACCTATGAGTTTCGAATTCACATATTGGCCTTAAATAATTCGTGAGAAAATTCGCAATTTTGTCAATAATAAAACATCGGAGTGAAAAATATGTCGACACAATACAAATAAACGGTCAAACGAGAACGAAGAGCAACTACGAAACTGAGATCAACACCGTTAGGTTAAACACAACGGCTAATTTTGACATCTCAATTAGAAATCAAAATACCTCATAGACAAAGGAACTTAATTAGATTCACAATCATAACTAAAATAGTCAGATTTCATCAAACCGCGGTGGAACAAAATCAAACACATACGGTTTGGAAGCACGAGAATACAGAAGAAGTACACACGGACCGTTCGTTCTCTAAAAAGCTGCTCAATCTGGAAATTAGGGATAAATCCTATGAATTGAAAGCAATAATGAGGAACATCAAAGCGATTGAAGAAATTTGCAAAATGTGTTACCCGAAGACGTTCTTAACAGTTTTTATAACGGACAACAGCACCGGTTAAACAGGAGGTTTGACAAACTCAACTCTGATAAGGAAAAGAAACTGAACAAATTATACGAGAAATTTAACAGCAACCGAGTACAATATGACCCTCCACCAACTTTGGATTTTGTTTGGTTCAAGAATCTCACCAATGAAGTGATTCCACCAGAAGTTGAAAAAACTGTTTCTTTGGGTAACAATTCAACCTCCCTAATAACAAAATTACAACTAGGAATAAAGTTGATATCATAAAAAGTGTGGAGGCAGATTTGTACAAACATCCACCAGAAGACCGAAACCTGATACGACAACGAGTGACCAATGTTGTGAACACTTGCATAAAAAAATAAAGGAAGATGCAACACAAAGACCATTTTTTGTAGAGTTAAAGAACAACTTGAAAATTACCAGGACCTTCATGGATGACAATCCGGATATTATGTTCACAATTGCCGATAAAGGCAACGTCACTGTGGCATTAAACAAGTCTGAATACATCAACAAGGTAAACATCCTCCTCAGCGACACAACCACCTACGTGCCACTAATCAAGAATCCTCTACAAAAAGTCATAAATGAACTTAAGTCTTTTTTGTATCGGTGGAGGAACAAAGACTATATAGATAACTTGCAGTTTTACAAACTTTTCTTGACGTCGGCTAACCTCGCTCGTGCTTATGCTCTTCCTAGGATACACAAACCTGATTACCCGTTCAGGATTGTGGTGTCTTGCATTGGTAGCCCTCTCCACAACTTGGCTGGCCACCTACATCGTGCACTGGCTATAGGTTTGATTGATAATGGATACTCAGTGAGGAACAGCTTGGAGTTCGTTGATAAAATAAAACATCTACAGGTCCCACCAAACCATGAAATGATCTCCTTGGATGTTTCGGCTCTCTTTATTAGCATTCCTATTGATCTCATATTGGAGGGTATTAAGGAGAAATGGTCCAACAAACAACCACACTGTTGCATTCCTTGGGGTGAAATGGTTTGTGCTATCGGCCTAGTGACTTCGTCAACTTTTTTCCAATTTGATGGTAAGATGTACCAACAGATAGATGGCACTCCCATGGGATCCCCTATTTCTCCCACGTTCTCCGAGTTTGTGATGAATCGACTCGAGGAGACATGTCTAAAACGTTTGGATTTCCAGCCTGTGATCTATGTTAGATATGTTGACGATATTTTCTGCATAGTTCCTACAAACAAAATAGATGACATGATTAATGTGTTTAACAACTATCACCAAAAATTAAAATTCACTCATGAGAGATCTGTAGATGGGAGGATCAGCTTCTTGGACACGGAGGTGATACTGAAGGATTGCAGCGTCAGCACCAACTGGTACCGGAAGCCGATATACTTGGGAAGACTGTTGCATTTCAAGTCCAGCAAACCGTTTAGTCAGAAGAAAGCAGTAATCTACAATCTTGTGGATAAGGCCATCTTGTTGTCAAATCCACAGTTCCATGCTGAAAACTTGAACATCGTCAGAAGTGTCTTGTTACGGAATCTCTGTCCACTCAGGTTTATAAACGATAATATTTCACGGAGTATCGACATCTTACACGTGACAACAGTGACAACCGATGCAAACGAGATAATCAAGAAAGAAGAAATTTTATGGTTTTACCATTTCATTCTTTAACTTCCAAACCACTATCAAATATCTTTAAAGATTTTCACACATATATTATTTTTAGAAAAAATAATAGGTTAGATTCAATAGTTAAAAGGGGTACGCCATTCCCTTTCCAACCGTCGTCGAGTTTAGATCGTCGCGAATCGTGTTCAGTATGTGTAACATCAGTCCTACGTTACAAAATTATATTACATCCCCTTTGTGTAATAGTGCGGTGAAAAAAACAAAAAAAAAAAAAACAGAAAAACAGACCAGACCCTTGTGCAGTGTGCTGTGTTTATAAAACAAAAGAGTAGTGTAAAACAATTGCAACGAAATGGCCTGCGGGCCAAATGTGAATAGTAACCGGTTTAGCGATCTTACGGAAGATACTAATAGTGATATTCGACCAAACAAAATGAAAAGGACACTTATGAAAACAGAGGAATGTTTTCCTAGCTTACCAACAATGAACAATAGAAAAGATCCAAAATTTCTAATTATATCATCCAAGGAGAATGGTAAGCCTATTTCATCTCTTAGCCCATTTTTAATTAAAAAAGTGATAGACGATGTTAGCAAAGAGTATGAACAAATCACGGTTCTACGAGACGGACAATTATTAGTAAAAGCTAATTCTCAAAAAATCGCAGACCGTTTTCTTAAAATAACAAACTTTGGCAACGTGTGTCCCGTTTCTGTAAATTTGCACGAAAAATTAAATGAATGTGAAGGCATAGTGTACGCCCCTTGTCTCATAAACATCTCGAAAGCGGAAATAATAGCCGAAATGGGTCAACAAAAAGTCACAGATGTGTACAAATTTACCAAAGTAGATGCCTGTAAAGTGCGAAGACCCTCCGGACTTATGTTATTTACTTTCAACCTATTCCAACCACCGAAGTCGGTTGACATCGGTTTTTACAAAGCTAAGGTCAACGAATATATCCTCAACCCCATGAGATGCCGCAACTGCCAACGACTCGGCCATACCACAAAACGCTGCACCAATACCACAATGTGCGAAAAGTGTAATCTGCCACCTCATAGCCCCGTAAATTGCAGTCGCACTATGTGCGCAAACTGCTCGCTCCTTCACTCGGCCGCGGATAAAACCTGCCCCTTGTATATCCAAGCGAAAGAAGTTTTAACAATAAAAACCACAAACAAATGTTCAATGGGCGAAGCCAAACGAATTTATAAGGAAAAAAATATCCACAAACCTGATCAACTTTCAGGAAGCTTTGCAGATACACTAAAATCGAGCCAATTACAAGGACCCTCAACGGAACAAAACAAACAAATAAATACACCCAAGGAATCCCTTTCAACCAGCTCCTCCTCATCTGCTACAATCAACAGTATTCAAATTGCATTGCCCCACAAGCCAAAAAAGTCAATAACACATAACCCAACCAAACCAATTTCGTCTATAACACCACTAATCCAACGAACACCATCAATTCAATTAACACCATCAACTCAACAAACATCATCAACTCAACTAACCACATTCGAACCCGCACAACTACAAACAAGTTCGCTAACAAACAACCAAACTGAAACCATTCCACAAACCACGACAAGCTGCTCTGCTAATAGCCATTCGCAACGCACCCCTTCACCCAAATCAAAGGTAAAAAGTAAACCGTCTCTCACTAATATAAAAATTAATAAAAATGTACACATCTTAGTAGATGATGATATTACAATGTAACTATAAAACTAACAACCAAGCCCCTGACTCTGCTGTTCCTGAGGTTGGACACTTGAACTCAATCCAGAGTCCAAGTGCCCAACATCCGGAACAGCGGAGTCTTGATCCTAACAACATACATCCCGCCCACCATACCTTCCAACACCTTAATACATTTAAGAATATACAACCCCATCCCTCTGCAAAATCAAGACCTAAGCACACTAGCCGGGCTGAACGCCCAAAACTCACTCCAAAACAAAAACCATTCACCATTCTACAATGGAACATGAACGGTTATACCAATAACTTTGACGAACTAAACATTCTAATTAAGGACTATAACCCACATATAATATCACTGCAAGAAACGCATTGTCCAGTCAACACCACACCATTCATCCCTAAATCCTATGTAGGCTACTTCTACAATTCACCTGCAAACACATCACACAAGCAAGGAGTAGGATTGCTAATCAAGAAAGGTACTTCCCACAAAATCCTCCCCATCATTACAAATATCCAAACTCTCGTTGTAGAAATACAACACCCTTTAAATTTTACCTACATTGCCTTATATCTCCCCCCAAATCAGCCATTAAATAAAAATGATCTTCAGGCTATACTCAACCAAACAAATGAGCCCAGAATACTTGGAGGCGACATAAATGCTTGGAGTACACTCTGGGGTTCACCTTCCACAAACAAAAGAGGGGAAGTAATTGAAAACCTCCTCCTCACCTCCAATCTGATGCTACTGAATGATGGTTCGCCTACTCACCTTTCTACCCACAATACCGTCACTCATATAGACATCACTTGTTGCTCCTCAGAATTGGTTCCGAAAACTTCATGGCAGGTTCTAAACGACCTCTACAATAGTGACCATTTCCCCATTTTAAGCACAATAAATAATCAGCAACCGATAACCCATCACAACAGATCTCCAAAATACAAAACCGATTCCGCCAACTGGGCACTTTTTGAAAGAAAAGTTGACGAATTTCTTTTAAGCAATTCCCCCACACCTGACACGAATCACGAAGCTGCGCTAATCAGTAAAGCAATTAGATCCGCTGCCAATCTCTCAATGCCCCAAACAAATATCACAACCAAATCAGAAACCAGGCAACCTGTACCTTGGTGGAACTCCGACCTAACGCTTCTCAGAAAAAGCAAAATGTCAGCCCTCTCTGAATTTAAAAAAAGACCAACGCAGATTAATTTTGTTGCATACAAAAAAGCGAATGCACAATTTCGTAGGAAGATGAAAGAAAGCAAAGCAAAAAGCTTTCTTCAATTCACTTCCTCAATCAATCCAACATCCTCCACAACCACAATATGGCATAAAATACGCAGCTTAAGTGGTAATCACAATCCGACAATTATCTCATCCCTTAATTCCGAAAATACTACAATCTCAGACACTGTGAAAATAAGCCAACTCTTCGCCAAAACCTGGTCGCAATTCTCAGGCGACAATAATTTTCACCCCGAATTCAATCGTAAAAAAATTGAATGCATTAACAATCCACTATCTTTGCAAACTCCTAACTCTGCAGCTCTACGCATTGAACAACCCATCTCATTTATCTAATTCGAGTCAGCACTTAGTATAACTAAGGGCAAAACTCCAGGGAGAGATCGAATATCTTACCCAATGTTAAAAAACCTTTCGCATTATGCAAAACAAAGAATTATAAAGTTATACAATAAAATACTTGAAACATCACACATTCCACAAATATGGAAAACCGCGGTCTTAATACCTATTCCCAAACCGAACAAAGATAAAGATACGGTGGATGGCTACCGCCCCATATCCTTAATTCCGGGACAAGGAATTAGAAAAAATCGTAGCCAAACGTCTACTCTGGTTTATGGAAACAAAGAAATTGACATCCATCAACCAAGTAGCTTTCAAATCCAACAGAGGTTGCACAGACGCCTTACTCCACATTGACCACTACACCTCAAAGGCTATATCCGCCAAAAATCACGTCACAATACTCTCTCTTGATTTTGAGAAAGCATTCGACAGAATAGGCGCTCACACCGTACTTAATAAATTGTTAAAATGGAGAATTGGCAACAATATATATAGGTACGTTAAATCATTTCTAAGTAATAGAAAATTCCAATGTAAAGCCAACCACCTTTACTCCAATACATTTCCATTACACAACGGAATCCCTCAAGGATCCCCACTGTCAGTTGTACTATTTATGATCGCCTTTGACGACATAAGTACAATAATACACAAACAGAAACATCTAGATCATTGCATTTACGCCGATGATATATACATCTTAAGTAAATCCAGTGATTCAGGTGCCAAATTCTCAGTAGACAAATGTAAATTATTTCATGTGTGCCGACGACGACTTTGTCCCCAAATACACCTCAACATAAACAACAAAACAATCCAAAATGTCCCCAACCTCAAAATCCTAGGAATAACATTTAACAATAAGTATACCTGGAAACAACATTGTTCAGAACTCAAGGTATCATTAGCAGCTAGGCTCAATATTATTAAATACTTAAGCAACATGAAAAGTAACGTACACATTAACACTCTATGTAAAATTACTAAAGCTCTAATTTTAAGTAAAATAGACTACGGGATCTACATCTATGGCAATAGTCCAAAAACGACTCTAAATATAATAAAACCCACCTATCACCAAGCCGCTAGAAGAAGCACCTTTGCATTCAGAACGACACCAATAAAAAATATACTGGCTGAAGCTGGGCTCCCAACAATCGACGACCGGATGGAAATCATATCATTAAAACTAATAGCTAAATTAGCGTTTTCGCGAAATTCCATAATTGACAAGGACATCAAACTAACAATGGAATACAAAAACACCAACCGAATCCCATCTGCAATCAGGCGCATTTTAGATAAAGCCAAGCAATTGGAATTGGATATTAAACAAACTTTCAAGTACTCCGCAACTTACCCGCCATGGCTACTAAATAATAATAATACGAGGGTTGCCTTTTATATTTCGGGATTAGAGAACAAAAACAAATATTGATCATCGAAAATCACTTTATTGTTTTTCAAAATATTCACCATGAAGATCTATACACTTTTGCATGCGTTTGAACCAATTGTCGAAGCACTTTTGCCACTCTGATTGAGGTATCTCCAACACATGCATTCTGAATGCAGCAACCGCTTCTTCAGGTGTCGAAAAACGTTGACATCTCAGTTTGTTTTTTACGTACGGGAATAAAAAGAAGTCATTCGGTGCCAAGTCAGGACTATACGGCGGATGACCCATCAAATCGATGTTTTGGGTGCTCAAAAATGTAGTTGTCGCAGCCGATGTGTGAGAGCTCGCATTGTCGTGGTGAAGAGTGATCCGTTTTCGGCGGTTGGTTTTCCTGATTTCTTGGAAGACAACTGGCAAACAAATGGTTGTGTACCACTCAGAATTGACTGTTCTGCGTTGTTCTAGTGGTACGGTTGCGACATGTCCAGTTTTTCCGAAAAAACAGGCGACCATTTGCTTGGAAGTGCTTCGTGCGCGAACAACTTTTGTTGGATTTGGCTCATCATGAAACACCCAGACAGTCGACTGCTGTTTACTTTCGGGCTCATACGCGTAAATCTACGATTCATCACCTGTCACGATGTCATAGATGTGTTTCGAAGCACCGCGACCGTATTTTTTGAGCATTTCTTTCGACCAATTGACACGAGCCTTTTTTTGGGCGATTGACAAATTGTGTGGGATCCAACGCGAACAAATTTTTTTGATAGTCAAATGTTTATGTAATATTGAATGTATGCTGGTCCCACTAACGCCTGAGGTTGTCTCAATCTCACGATAGGTCACATGACGATCTTCCAATATCAGTTCGCGCACAGCATCAATGGTTTTCGGAACAACAACTGATTTTGGACGACCTTCACGAAATTCATCTTGGAGTGAACTACGACCACGATTGAATTCACCATACCATCGATAAACACGATTTTCACGGCGGAAGCCTTCGCGATCTTACAAGCCGTAACATTCGCCACCAACCACAGAGAAAAATATGTCATCTGCACCGACAGCCTGTCGGTACTCAACTCAATAAGAAACACCAACAACACTGATGATATCATTTCCAATATTCGGAATAATATCATTAAATACTGCAATAAAATAAAACTAATATGGACTCCCAGTCACGTCTCCATCAGCGGTAACGAGAATGCAGACGCCGCAGCCAACTCAGTCAAAAGAGCTCCAGTCCATAAATTCAACACCTACACAAGAGCCGATCTACTGTCAATTATCAGCAATCAACAAGAACAAATAAACCAAACAAACTGGGATACTCACCACCATACCTATAAAATGGTAAACCCTTTCAAAACTCACCCTTCTTACCCAACTAACTTGTCCAAATCCAAAATCACAAACTTTGTGAGGCTGCGATTAGGCCATAGAGCTGCTACCCACCTCCACCTGCTTCACCGAGCTACAGCCCCAATCTGCCCTGAATGCAACACAACACTTACAATCACTCACATTTTGAAAGACTGTCCTCACCTAAAACCCTTGAAAGACAAACTATTTCGCAATACAGATATTTATACAATTCTGGCAGATCCCACTACCGACAACATAGAAATTGTAAATAAATTTGTAAATAGCATTAAGATTAAGTTGTAAATTAGAAATACAGAGCCAATAGTCCCCGTTGCTAGGCTCATTAGGTTAAGTTATTGATATGTAATTTTACATTACTAATTGATAATAAATAAATAAATAAAAGGGGTAAAGACACCCTCTCAGTTTTTAGAGACACCATGTGGTTTATAAAATTGATTGTAATGATTGTGATTCTATATACATAGGACAAACTAAGAGGGCTTTGGAAACAAGGTTGGGGGAACATATGGCTAACATAAAACGGCGCCCGAACGAATACAACGCAATTTAATTACACAGGGTAGATAACAATCACGATATGAAGTGGGATTGCCCAAAAATTTTAGATTTTGAGACGTAAATTTAAACGTGATATTTCTGAGATGGTGCACATTGGACTTAGCAGGAACACCTTGAATGTGCAATGCGAGACTGAGAAGCTTAATGATATTTATTCTTCCATTTTGTGATGACAATCCAATGTTTTTTTAACAACTATTGAACTTGTTGATTTATATACAAACGGTTTTTAGTTCTTGTTGAAACTGAGTTTTGGCTTTTTTTAAGATTGGTTTTAAATTTTGTTCCACCGCGGTTTGAGGAAATCACTATTTTAGTTATGATTGTGAATCTAATTAAGTTCCTTTGTCTATGAGGTATTTTGATTTCTCATTGAGATGTCAAAATTAGCCGTTGTGTTTAACCTAACGGTGTTGATCTCAGTTTCGTAGTTGCTCTTCGTTCTCGTTTGACCGTTTATTTGTATTGTGTCGACATATTTTTCACTCCGATGTTTTATTATTGACAAAATTGCGAATTTTCTCACGAATTATTTAAGGCCAATATGTGAATTCGAAACTCATAGGTTGGTCCAATGTGTTTTGTTTTTTTGCTATTCATATTCCTTTTTTCGTTTTGAGGATTGTAATTGTGATGTTTGTTCTTTTTGTAGTTCTGAAGAAGGTCCCAACCCATAGGTCAACTTTTATTTTATTTTATTTTAGTAAAAAGTTTGATAAAAAGTTATTGAGAGTCTGCTTTATAAACTCCGGTCGGAAACTGACACATAATATTGAATAACGCAGACGTTAATACAAACAAATAACTCTCTATGTTTATTCGTGCGCCTGAAGTTGAGTTTTAGCGTGAACTGATGCGAATTCTCAGATTGATAGATATCGCTTGAAAATGTCTGAAGGGGCGAAACACATTTAGCAAGTTCAGTTCAGCAACAACGACCGTGGTAATATCTAAAGAAAAGAGATAGGTATAATACGTTGCGCCTGTTCTAACGACGGAATTGAACGGCTTACGGCTGGCTCCCCAATATGTTTCACTACTCCTTTATACATCCTATTGAGCACGTGTAGTGCAGTTTTGAATGTGCCTGACCAAATATGGGAGTTGAAATCCATTTTCGGACGAATATACGACTTGTAAATAGTGTACAACCTCCGATTTGTCCTTTAAAATCACCCATCACAATAGTGCTTTATGTGAACTATTTTACGCCTTGTAAATTGTGCCAAGGTTGGATGGACTGAAGTGTTTTTTTGCATCTCTTAAGGAACCCCATGCATTTGGCCGCACTTTTCGCAGCTTCACAGATGTGGTCGCTCCATTTAAGAGTCGAACTAATTCGAGTGCCGAGGGTTGATAGTTCTTTGGCTTCGTCGATATAAGTGCCGTTCATCGACGGTGTATTTACTTTGGGGTTTGCCTTTGACGACAAGAGACAGCACTGAGTTCTAAAGGCATTGAACTCTACTCGGTTAGATAATCCCCGTTGATATATCTTGTTGAGGTCCGAATTCAATGTATTAAGCATAATTGCTGATTGATAATGACATTCGAAGGGTTTGGTCGGGAATGTTTGTATGAGTATGAGATACACAATGTGCTATCATCAGCAAACGAGTGGATTGGGTTGAGGTTAATGAACAAGACATAATTTATAAAGATGAGGAAGAGAATAGGTGAGAGTACAAAACCTTGGGGAACACCAGCATTAGTTTGGTTGGAGGCAGACCACTTGGATTGAACGGCCCGAAAGACAGTCTCTTATCCATTGGATCAGGGAATTGTCCACTCCATATGAACGTAATTTTGATAAAAGGGCTGGATGCCAAACTCTATCGAATGCTTTCGAAATATCCAGTGCAGCAACCTTGCTTTCACCGAAGTAGTGGATGGAATAGCTCCTCTTTTTGGTAAGGTACGACATCAAATCTCCTGTGGACCGGTTGCTACGAATGCCATATTGGCGGTCATTGAGATCATTTGATTCTATATATTTCAAAAGTTGACGGTTAATCAGTGACCCATTACCTTCGAGAGAATACAAGTTAATGCTGTGGGTCGGTAAGAAGAGAGGGACGGTTTGTCACTCTTTTTGGGAATTGGATGAATGTTCGCTGACTTCCATCTATTTGGGAAACGGCCAATAAAATAAGACAAATGGAAGAGTTTTCGCAGTGGTTCAGCGAGTGAAGAGGAACATCTCTTCAAGAGAATTGGGGGAAGGATATCCGGATCAGCGGATTTGTTTGCGTTTAGCTACTTGAGTGCGCGGGCAACAGTACGCGGTCAGAAATGAATCTCACTCATGGTGCGCAGCCTATGCTCAAGTTGAGGCGGACCTGATGTGGTATCAGGAAGCGTTGAGCTGGCTGCAAAATGAAGATTCGCAAGAAGATTCGCTTTCTCTATTGCACTGGTGACTGGTCTGTCATCGACAATTAGCGAAGGAATGGATGAGGAGACCGAGTTTTGGATGTTTCTCACGAATGCCTAAAGGTTTCTACTACCCGTGGGAGAGTGCAGTACTTTTTGTCCCACTGTCTGGCCAAGCAAGAACTTGGCGCGTTGAATATACGCATTGCAGTCATTTCTAGATCTCTTACATCTTTTTCGGTTTTTCTCAGTATTGTTTGATTAATACAACCGGAAGCTCAACTCTTTAGCCTTAATGGCTTCTCTGCACCCGGAATTGAACCACATATTTCATTTGGGTTTAATACTCTTTACTCTGTGTGGAATAAAGGTTCGCATGCCAAGCAGAATCGTGTCTGTCATTGTGTCCGCTATAGAGTCCACATCCTTATTGAGGGAAAATAACGACCAATTTAACTTCCCAAAAAAGTGGTTCAGACCTTTCCAGTTCGGTTTCTCATAGGGCCATACTGTTTTTTTGGGAGATTTCTCGTTAGCGTTGCTGTTGATTGGAGCAAATTTAGCTGACACTGCACAGTGGTCTGAAGCGCCCAAGGGCGAAGAAACTTCAATTGTGTATTTGTTCGGGTGGGAGGTGAGAATAGTATAGTGGTTAGTATACCCGCCTGTCTTGCGCGAGGGCGGGGTTCGATTCCCCGTCGGGGAGCCTCTGGCGCAAGACTAATAACCTTGCCCGGAAAAAAAGAAATCATTATGGAAAATTTAACAAGCCTCAGGACTTGCTAAATAAGGCCAAGACCGGTTCCCGGTTGTAGTGCCGATGATGATGATGATGGGTGGTGAGAAACAGGTCCAGTGTGTTGGCGGAATGACCATCTATATCTGGTACCCGTGTTGGCTCATTGACGAGTTGAGTTAAATGCTGACATACTGACCTTTAGGTGTTGTGTGTCGAAGCCACTGAGAGTTATGTACATTAAAATCTCCCACAATAACGATTTCAGTCTGGGGATATAGGGTCAAGATCCCATCGATAGAATAGGATAGGGCATCAAATTCCTTAAAGGATGCGTTTCTATCCAAGTTTGGGCTTCCGTAAAAAAAAGCAGTAATGTATGTTATTCCTACGAACGTGAAGTTTTA
Source organism: Microdon myrmicae (assembly GCA_963931805.1). NCBI lineage: Eukaryota > Metazoa > Arthropoda > Insecta > Diptera > Syrphidae > Microdon > Microdon myrmicae. The sequence goes on from OZ007502.1 coordinate 44,354,875, forward strand.
GCCACGAGAAATTAAATTCTGTATTGGAGCAGAGTCCATATTGTGGCAGAAGCTGATAAGCAATATCACTTCGCATGTATGTAGCTAGACCACAATGTGGAGAGAACAAAGGCACTCGGTTATAATCGGGTATAGTAAAATCAGAAAATATCTGTATCAGTTATTACCTGAATCTCGCTAAGTGCAAGGATTGCTGGTTTCTGGTTACAGGCGTGTGGCGTTTCTAACAGATACACACACAATACACAAGCAAATAGTGAAGAACACCGAACGAAAATCGAATAAGAAAATGTATCAGAGCCGTATACCATAGCGATAACATAACAATTCCACATCAGTTGAGTATACTTGAGTTTAGAAATCGAATTCGTACAAGCGGCAGTGGCCTGATGTGTTGAGCATTGGTTACATTTTTAGTGATTCTAATTGTCATAGCCTCAGTTCGAATGACACGTTCTTCACTATCGTCGCAATACGCCATAGACGTGGGCAGACACAGAGGAGAAATTGCATCTTAGGCCACGGATGTTGCAAAGATCGACGTGAAATTCCTGTTCCATTGAAATAACGACACAGAAAACCAATCATCATAATCATCGGCACTACAACCGGCGACCGGTCTTGGACTTATTTAGCAAGTCCTGAGGCTTTTTAAATTTTCCATAATGATTTGTTTTTTTTTCGGGCAAGGTCATTAGTCTTGCGCCAATACCGAAAACCAATATCGCCTCAGAAAAGGATACATGTTGGATCCGGCGATAGATAAGCATAAGAAACAACTACAGGTGTTATGCCCTTGTAGTAGGTGTCCCACTAGATCCGTGCCGCAATCCAGGTCACATCCCTTTCGTGACGAATATTACGCCACTCAGATGAAAGGCTATGGCTACTGTATTTTGGGATGCACGTGGTATTACCTTCATTGATCATTTGGAAAGGGAACAGACGATAACTGGACAGTATTATACGTCATTATTATATCAGCTAAATGTGAAAATAAAAGAAAATTACCTTATTTTCTAAAGATTTATTGACTTGCCCTCAAAAGATTATAAATCAATCGAGAGTATTGATGCTTGAGGGACGCAACACAGTTGCAAGAAAGAGGAAAAACAGACACAAGGAAATGAAAGGGTATGAGGTTTTCCCGCACTGTACACTTCAACACAATTTTCACACTACTGCACGAATCCCATAGATATCAGCGCACGACACTCGGACGCGTTTGTGGTGATCCGTTTGTTTACTTCGGATCCCACAGAAGACTTGACACGCGAACCTATAGTGCAATTGCGTGCCTCATGCATACTTAAGATACCCTAAGCGGATTGCACAATTGATCTGATGGTACAGATCACGAGGCAGAAGCGCAAGTGCTGACTCGTCGGCGCTTAGTTAGCCACTGCTTTGGCGTGGTTACGGCGTGCTTTCTTATTCTTGCAGGCTTTGTTCAGGAAAGGTATTCAGTAATTTTACAGTGGCGTAAAATTATTTTGTAACACTAATTAAAAGGATATTAAAAGTGGGGTAATTTAAAACCACCTCTAATATTAGGAAGAGAATATTACCAAACCGCGCATTGGCTTAAATATCCTTGACAATATGTGTCTCTAATAACGTAGTGAGTGAAATTGTGTTGAAAAGGCTGGAACCCCAGTGCAACGACACGAACGTAAATCCATGCAGAGCCACGCATACCCACCGCCACCAGAGTCACTCATACCCACGGCCGTCAATCCCATTGCTAATGAAAAGAACCGTTCATCTCATCCATTGATTACAAATACGCGATCCAACAAGCGTACAACAGTTGTACAATCCACAAACCAACACGAATGTTCCCAATCGTTGGGGCTGTACCACATCATCCTCGTCCTCATCGATCATATACAATACCATCAAAAGTATACGGTCCGATTCTGAAGTTGACTGCGCGATACTGACAGCCCATGCGACCCTTATGAATCGGTTGCATGATCCCATCACTTCGAACCAGCGGCAGACGTTTTAATCCTCGGTCCGCACACGTATTATAAACATTTCACGGTGGATCCCCTGGTTAGGAACAGGAAATCTAAAAAGCCGCGTTGTGTCGATTCTGAAACATGGGCAATTGCAATGTGCACAGCGAAGTGAGTAACTCGTGTACGACATACAGTGCGCGAGTATTATCGTAACGACAATTTGACTGATGAAGTATTTTTTATCGACTAGAATTTAGTTGTGGCAAAGTGTTCTTGTTCGTGCCTACGGAACAGAGTATTCCCGGCTTTGTTACAAGCAGGTACATGCTTCACCATTTGAAGAGGCGGCAAGCTTTACAATATTCGCCCATCAATCTGATGTGTTTGGCCTTAGTGTGACAGTGAAGAAATAATGGCTCAACCCCGAGCTGATGCCGATCGTCGGATACAAATTCATGTTCGCGGAACTATCTACGTCGGCGGCAATGTCACTGAAGTAAAGAAGATTTAATCACGCTGGTTAAGGATCGGAAGGTGGCTAGCCCGATACACTTGAACTGGAAACAAAAGAATACAAAAGCAGAAACAAATCATACGAGCCAGGTTGTGTCAACACAGGACGATGGCGATGATGTGAGTGCATCAACGGAAAACATTTGGTGATGACTTTCTGTGAAATTCCTCTCAGGTGCTACATTATTGATTGTGATTTTCTAGACAATCATATGTTAAGTCCGAGCTTTCACAAATCCCCAGGACATCACTTGGTCCCGTTCAAAAGAATGCCCATAGAGGCTCATATCACATCGAGTTACAGTTGTACTAGTGGCAGCTGAGCTACGCTATTCACATCGAGACATCGATATACAGTCCACGTCAGCTTAGTCCAGGTAAGCGAGGTTGTTTTTAAGCAAGTTATCTCATGTAATGTCTGACTTTGGTGAAGAGTTGCAAACAGAGATTGTTAAACGTTTCAAAGTTAATGATTCTGATATTGAAAGATAAAAACCGCTTTGATGAAATTTGAATATGAAGAATTGGAGGCATTACTCCATGAAGATTTAAGTCAGAGGCTAGACGAACTTGATAGACAGTAGAAGTTGATCACATAACACTTTCGAAGAGTTGGCAAATATTAGGAATGACTCAAAAACAATCACATTGTGAGCTTATTCAAGTTCTCATTAATATTTTCAAAATCTAAATCAAAATTTTTAGCGCTTGTACTCCCGTAGATTGAGACAATTTTTTTTTCAGATTCAAATGTGTGACCAATATACTGCACCGCAGGCAATCCCCAAGCCACGTAGAATTTAAGGCGGAAATTTAACGCATATTAAATTGAAAAACTCCATAAATCAATACGTCAGATTATAAGCCCCATTCGTTTTCCTCCAGCGCATGGAATATCCTTGAAAACGGAGGTTCAAAATATTTTCTAAAACACTCATTAACTGGTCGTTTAAACTTCCTTTCAATACATTGCATGCGGAAGTCAAGTGCTCTTGCATTATTCATTTCAGTATCTACACCGACCTAGTTGAGGTCGTGAGAACAGTCCTGCCGGCTTTTTGATTTTAATAATAGATTAGGCCTGTGGAACAAAGTTATTTAATAGAAAATGAATCATATCCTTACAATGAATGTGGGAAGTTGGTACATATAGGTCATCTTGCAAGAGTTTGGCTCAATATACCAAACAATATTCAAAATCCCGATCATAAAACAGCACAGACTGGTCAAGCCAATCACAATTACGAGATGTTTGTACATGTTTCCTTCCTATGTGGCCTTTGGTTTCTCCTTTTAGTCACAACTATCATTCACATAACTTTGTTTCTATTGGTAACTAAATTTTGTTTCAAATGAATGATACAAAACAAATATCCGAATACAACGCCACGAACACAACACTTTATCCCAAAGTCTGATTCCGGAATGCCGATAGGAAAATTATGAAGGATAGATATCAACAGCTTATGATGGTCGATTAAATGTTCGAAAAACGATTCGCAGACCGAAAACAGCTGACTTTGACAGCTAGCACAGGGTTACTCTGATTTGTGTTTGAAATATTGTTATTATAAAAAAAGAAGTGTATATTACATATTAACTCCGCAAGTTGTATATATATATATATATATATATATATATATATATATATATATATATTGTGACGCATATGACAATCAGTACTGGAATCTTCGAGAAAGTCCGAAACAAAGTACTAGATTATTTTAGGAAGTACTGGAAAACTGGAATAGAACATTCAAGACTATGGAACAAACGGAAACGACACACCAAATCAGAATGAGGAAAAACGGTATAAATACGTCGCACGCGGATCGGGAGTAGAGTCATAAGTAAGGCAGTGAAGCAAGCGATACGTGCGGAAGCGAAAGTCTCGAGTAAGAAGTAGAAAGTGTTTACAACGAAATCATTATGTGTACGGTAAAAAGCAACGGTTGTATTACGGACTAATAAAGTGTCACATTAATTCAAAATCGATTTAACGGCTCTTATTTATTTTAAAATAATTAATCCAGCGAACCCTAAGCTCGCTACAATTGGTGTCAGAAGTGGGATTAATTATTGGTGAAATAAATAAGTCTGTGGAAGTGTATTGTGACGAAGGCAGATCGACATTCGGAGAAGAGTTCGCAACTGTTGGACATTTCGGAGATGTTCAGGATTATGATGGCAAAATTGGAGGCGCAAGCTATCGATATTAACTCAAAATTGGACGCGCGAGCTACAAAATTGGATGCGTGGGCTGCAGACGTTAATTCAAAATTGGATGCGCAAGTTGTAAAATTAGACGCGCGAGCTGCAGAGGTTAATGCAAAATTGGATGCCCAAGGCAGTGTATGAAAGAATTCTGGGACTCGGAAGCGGAAGAAGCTGAGGATGAGGAGGAATTGGAGCCACATGAAATCAAGAAACTCAGAAAGAGCAAAGCTATGGCCGACAGCAGTGAGGAAGAGGAGGAAAATGACGACGATGTGTTACGTGAAGAACTGAAGGATTTCATCGACGATAACCCGATTGAAGAGGACGGCAGTGATGATGAAGACACTGAAGCTTCAGGCCGTTCCCTGAAACGGATTTACAATGATGATGACGAGTTGGACGACCGACTGGAAGACGACAACTGTGGCCTTATTGAAGAGAATCTTGGTTTGAAAGTCGAAGGCAGAAAGCGTTCCAAACGTCTGCGTCGTACACAGAATGAAGAAAGTGATGGAGAGGAACAGCACGTCGATGAAGGTTCAGCACGTGAGGCTATAGACGAACAGCTATTCGACGACGAAGACGATGTTGAACGCCGCTCTGAACGTAGTCACAGGGAAACTGAGGCGGCAAAGCATTTCAATGATGAATTGGAAAGGGGTCACTTTACGGATTTGGACAATGAAATCCGTAAAACGGATATTCCTGAGCGAATGCAATTACGCGAAGTTCCGGTTACGCCTGTTCCAGAGGGACCCAACGAGCTACAAGATGAAGCTGAATGGATTTACAAACAGGCGTTTTGTAAATCAACTGTTTCCGAACAAGAGAGATCAACGGATGTTGGAGGTCGAGACCGCTATTGTAAGCCACCACATATGGGGGGAAAGATCAAGCAAGCCCTAGCTTGTAGGCGTAATCAACAGCTAGAAGTGCAGTTCATTGCGTTCTATAGAGAAGAACACGTGAAACCAGAATTAACGTGCGACGATCTATGGAAAGTCTATTACTACGACGCACGCTGGTGTTTACTGTCAGCTCCAAAGAACAAACCGCTACAGTTATTTGAAAAAATGCGGAACTACCAGTTGGATACGGTTATGAAATCGACAGATGCTCCAATACCAGATGATACGCGTGTAAGTAAAGATGAAGATCTAGACCGCTTACGTGATGTGCAAACTCAAGAAGAGCTTAAGGGTATGCACATGCATTTTCTCTTATACTATTCGCATGAGATCCCTAAAATGCAAGAGGAATCCCGTCGTCAGGAAAAGGAAAAATGGCGGCAGGCTAGAGCTGACGCGAAAAGGAGAGCGGTAGAAAATTTGGAAGAAGGTCAAGAACTTCCACCGCTGAACGCCAAGATGAAAGTGGTGCATCGCGACCGGCTGGCGGCTTTTGTTGGCCCGGGAGACCAGTGAACTTAGTTCGGGACGAACTAATCTAGCCGGAGGGTAGTGTGACGCATATGACAATCAGTACTGGAATCTTCGAGAAAGTCCGAAACAAAGTAATAGATTATTTTAGGAAGTACTGGAAAACTGGAATAGAACATTCAAGACTATGGAACGAACGGAAACGATACACCAAATCAGAATGAGGAAAAACTGTATAAATACGTCGCACGCGGATTGGGAGTAGAGTCATAAGTAAGGCAGTGAAGCAAGCGATACGTGCGGAAGCGAAAGTCTCGAGTAAGAAGTAGAAAGTGTTTACAACGAAATCATTATGTGTACGGTAAAAAGCAACGGTTGTATTACGGACTAATAAAGTGTTGTATCGATTTAACGGCTCTTATTTATTTTAACATAATTAATCCAGCGAACCCTAAGCTTGCTACAATATATATATATATATATATATATATATATATATATATATATATATATATATATATATATATATATATATATATATGTATATATATATATATATATATATAAATATATATATATATATATATATATATATATATATACATATATGACGGGAATGTTTGGAGTTGTCCACTGTTCCCGTGTAGAGAGGAACCCGATGAAACTGGCAGCAAAACGGGAGCACAAGAAAACCAAAACCCGAACTCGAGGTGGATCTTTAGGTTTTTATCGTTTAAGTCGGATGCGACTTAGTTTACAATTTAGTAACAACGCACAACAATTCAATTTCTCTACATGAGATTGAGTTAATTTATTTCATAATTTATGTTGGATCAGCAACAATGACTCGGAAGGTGTGCGCGCGATAATAGCTGGTAGCAGACTGACTCAGTGGGCATAACTGTCAATTCAAAAAAGGGACGCTACTGACCTCATCGTTGGTGACAATCGGCCAGCTGGTCCGTGACAGCTGCCGCGCAATTGGTATACACTGTGAATGTACTAGATTTCTCCAGCACATCCCAGCGCATCCAATTTACACATATATATATATATATATATACATATATATATATATATATATATATATATATATATATATATATATATATATATATATATATATATATATATTGTTGGATAGAGGTGCGCGCGATTCGTTAGCCGCCGATGGACGCTCACAACGAACAATGACACAAAAGGGGAGAGAAAAGCGCGGTCAAGGTATAAGAGCACGTTACCAAATGAGCGAGAACCAATTAGTAATATCAAGTTATTCTTTATTGTAATGTTTCATACTTAAGGAACGTTATAATACACGATGGAGTGTAACTTTGGTTAATTACAACGACTGGGAACGACTTGTTGTTCCGTTTGACTGGTGCTGATTATGCTTCGTTGTAGCGTGCGCGCTGGAAATTGATGGTCGACTGACTCACCGTTGGTTACATTTGAATTAATGTGACAGCTGGCTGGCGTCTCCCGGCGATGACGCTTTGTCAGCTGGTTATTGAAAGGTGTGGTGGATATGTTTGTTGGGGAGTGTACTAGACGGTAAACGTACTAGATTCTCCCCGCTGCATATAATTATGAATCCGCAACATTCCGCCCGCCTTCACCAATCGTTGGCGAACCATTTGGCTCCAGGGAACGGAGGCCCGGGGCCGAGGGTATGCGGTCTGCTGGTGGTGTGCGGTCTCTCTTGATGCACTGAGAGGCGTGCTGGTTCGCTGGAATTCGGTTGTTCCCTGGATGCTGGGGAGCGCTGCCCGACAGGCGGTGCATTGCGCGCTCCTATTCCTATTGTGGTGTGGCGCTTTGAAGCCTTTGGGTGGGCAGGTTGCTGGCTCTTCGATTGCCTCTCGTCCTTGCGGTGGTTCGGGCATGTCTGGTAGTTGGGCTGCGCAAGTGGTCGGTGGCTGGTAGTTGCATGGGCCTCGTAGGTGGCCCCTGAGGCCGATGCCGACGAGACCTCTTTTTGGTTCTTTGATGGGAGCTGTGATCATCAGTCGTAAGCTCGACCAGTTCCTCTGGGTCGGAGTTGTAAATTCGCAACCCACGAGGAATGGCCATGTGATGGCCGGTGACAGGCTTGGTCACATTTAGGCTGGATGATATGGTGGGTGCTACGCCTGTTAGCACCCATCCCAATTCAGTGGGCTGCGTGACGAGGCCGGAACGTGGGTCCATGCTTAGACCTTCCAGAATGAGGGTGGCGTACATGTCTGCCCCAAGGATGATGTCCATCTTGTCGGCGGAGGCGATGTTCGGATCGGCAAGTTCCAGATCCGCCACGAACGAGAGATCCCTCGTTGTTAATTGTGGTGGTGGTGCATACACTGATAGCCCTGACAGGATGAAGGGCCTCAGTGTCCATTGTTTCGAGCCGTGGAGGCGAGGAGTGATGCTGATGGCGGTTTGAGTCCTGGTGGAAAGACCACGAGTGCCCCCAACACCGTATGTGGGGACGGATGATGCTTGGCGTCGGAGATGCAACCTTCGGGCGAGTGACGATGAAATGAAGGTGCCGCTGGAACAGGGCTCCAGCAGAGCACGGACTTCAATCCTCCGTTGGTTTGTGTGCGCAGGCCCCTTCATGACGGTCGATCCGGGGGGCGGGTCCTTTGGCCCGGAGCGGCGGTGAGATTATCCCGTCGATGGCGGTCTTGCTGGAGTGGCAGTCGCGTAGGTGGTGGCGACCCAAACAGTTGAGGCACAAGTTCCTTTTGTGTGCGAAGAACTTCCGCCTGCCAGGTGTGAGTAATCGGTAGCCCACGTAGATAATGTGTGAGGCCCAGCAGAATGTGCATAGAGCCTGTTGCCTTAGGGGTGGCGGCGTTGTTCTGTGCATCGGGACACCTGGCTGGTTGGTCATTGGGCCGGCTACTGTTGCTGGGACAGTCGAAGGCGTGTTCGTGGGAGGCATTGGCGTTAGTTCTGGCACGGATCCTATGTGCGCCGTGCCCATTGCTTGCTCTGAAATCGGCGTGAGGGGAACCAGTTCCTCTGGGTCGGAGTTGTAAGTTCGCAACCCACAAGGAACGGCCATGTCATGTTATGCCCCACAACCCGTGCGCGGCATCGGCTTCTGTTGCGGCTTCGGCATTGGGTCGATCATTGGGACCTGGGCCGGGTTGAGCTTTGGGCAGGCGGAACTCTGGTCGGCGGCCTGCTGACTCTTACTCACTGGTCTGCGGTGTGGCTCGTTTTCCGCTTGCTTGATGGCGACCGTTGGTAGCTGCACTGGGGGCAGCTCGCTAGGGTGGAGGCGATTGGCGCTGTTGGCCATTGTTGGGGAGGCTGACGCGAGCGCGTACTGGGCCTCGAGGAGCTTTGTCTGTTCTTCGAGGTATATTTCTTCGGTCTCGCCGATAAAGTCCTCTGCGAAGTACGCGTGTTGTTGATATTCCGGAGCCGCCGTGCAGAAAATTTCGTGGTGCCACCTGGAGATGTCTTCCCATTCGGCGCGGTTTCGACCCTGGTTAGGGTTGGTTGTCCCTTGTCCCGCAGGTTGAGGAAGGTGCCAGAGATGCGGTCCTGCGCCGCGAAATGAGCGGCGATGAGTTCCTCAATCTTCATTTGTTGTTGTATTGGAACAGATGTTAAAGGCACTTTGGTTTGAACTATTGTTGAAGAAAGTTCGTCGTCCAATTCTTCATCTTCGAGGATGGAAGCCGCTATTTCTGCATAGAAGTTGGCAGCACGCTGTTACTTTTGGTTCCCACTCGTAAAGCACCTTTTTCGAATCAGATTCATCAAAATCGTCGTCATGCTTTCGATTTATAGCAACAGCGGGGTACCGGTGATTTTTTATCCAACAAATCACCAAGCATTTGATTTGCAATTATCATCTGGCGGCCGCTGTCCTTCGATCCACGACTTAAAGAATCCTTGCAACTGTCATCTTCAATAATGCATGTACTTATATTTTTTCTCGACTTTGTTATGAGAAGATCTTCGAAATTGGCAAAAGAGGCTTCACCTTCAAATGAACTAACAACACTAGAAGCAACAGAAGCCAAACTCGAATCGTCGCTGGCTGGTTATATTTGCTGTTGTAGAATGACATTGGAGCGCACTAATGCTCCAGAACTAAGTGGTGCCATTGGTGGCATGAGATCCCAACTAGAATTGTCCGAATTTTCACTACCGATGATGGTACTTCTTTTCTCATATCCTCCGTTGGAAGTAATTGGTTTAATTGTAGTTTGGCCAACTTTTAGAGATGTTGTCTGTATTAATGGATTATTAACCAAAGCAGTAATCGATGTACTTGACAGCTTTATAGGTGCACTTGGTATATGTTGCTGTTGTTGACTCTCGTCAATCCTAATGACACTCTGTTGTGGATTTGATGCAGTAGGTGAACTTGGTTGTGAAGTCGTCACTGATGTGACTGTCGTTGTCGAAATTGTCTTCTGTGGCTGCTCTTGAGTTGATTGTTTTTCACTTCCATGAGCGGTTCTCTCTTCGGTATCAATGCGCTTCGGAATAGCTGTGGCAATTGTCGATTTAGTTGCAGTATCTACAACTGCTGGTGCACTATCTGTAGTGTATTGTTGAATATCGGCTAATTCCTCTGTCCTCACAACATTTGAAGCGTTATTCTCGTCTTTGTTTTAGGACTATCAATAATCAGAAATTAGTGGTCATCTCCTTGGATTTATCTCTCAGTTTTTCTGAAGAAGATATATTATGCGATGAATCTCGAGAATTCTGAACCTTGGTTTGGTTCGTATCCTTCCTTAATGGGGTTGAATTGTTGCTATTCTTCACAGGTGTGTTGTGCCGCGAACCGGGCGGCGATGGAGTAGATCCACAGGTCTGCATCCGGCTCGAAGGACCAAAAAATGTGCAGGGATGTTTGTGATTGTTCACGGTTCCCTTGTTGGAGATCCGTTGCTCGTTTGGTGGGACAACAACGCGTATCGGAGGCTGGACGCCGGTAATGCGAGCTACGAAAGGAACCCGATGAAAAGGCGGAAGCACAAAAACCAAAGTCTGAGGTCTTTATTCCTTGAGATTAACTTTTATTTCTCTTATTATTTAATTCGTGTACACTTTGTTTTATTGCGATGAACTGGTACCTGTGATGTTAGCTCCGATTGTGTGGGCGCGATGAAGGTCGGTTTCGGACTATGTGCACGTGCCGAGAGTTGATTGCCGACTCCCGAGTAACGGCGCCGAATAACCGTCAATTCAAAAAAGGAACGCTGCTGACCTCATCGTTGGTGACAATCGGCCAGCTGGTCCGTGACAGCTGCCGCGCAACTGGTATACTGCGGATGTACTAGATTTCTCCAGCACATCCAACTGCCAATCCGCAACAATATGTATATATATATATATATTTATATATATACATATATATAGAGCTTTGACAGCGAGCACATGGATACTCTCATTTGTGCTTGATATATTGTTATTATAAAAAAAGTGTATATTACATATTACTTTCGCAATATATATATATATATATATATATATATATATATATATATATATATATATATATATATATATAGAGCGGCGCAAAATTAATCACCCCATCGGAAGAAGTTAATCAATCAGTCAATCGATCATGAATTAGACAGCTGCCATGGTTGTGCGGAAATGGTTGTTAAATTTTAAGAATCCGAAGGACAAATAGCCAGATGGATCGAACGACTTCAAACGTACGATTTCCAAATTTCCCACCGTCAAGGGAAGGTGCATAATAACGCTGATGCTCTATCAAGAAGACCATGTAAGCCAGATTGTAAACATTGTCATAGAGCGGAAGAGAAAGAAGAGGCATACGACCTGCGAAATGTACAAGTAGAAGTAGTAGATGGGTGGACGAGTGATGCTATACAAGCAGCTCAACTTCACGATAAAGACATGTCGCTAATCCTGGAATACAAAGAAAAGAACGAGTGGCCAACTTGGAACAACATTTCCGACAAGAGTGGAACATTTAAGGCATATTGAGCACAATGGAATTCTTTGCTGGTGGAAGATGGAATTCTAAAGCGTAAATGGGAAACCGCGGACGGAAAATCCCATCGAATGCAGATTCTAGTCCCACCATCAAAAGTGAAGGATGTACTAACAGAAATGCACGACGGGGCCTCCGGTGGACATCTGAGAGTTAATAAAACACTTTCAAAATTACGATCTCGATTCTACTGGCTTCACATGAGAGATGACGTCGAGTCTTGGTGTAGGAAGTGCACAACTTGCACTGCGACCAAAGGACCAACAGCAAAACAAAGGAGCGCTATGAGGCAGTACAACGTGGGTGCCCCTTTCGAGCGAATTGCGATTGATATCTCAGGACCATTCCCAAAAACAAACGACAACAACAAATACATGTTGGTTATCATGGATTACTTCAGCAAGTGGGTAGAAGTCCTTCCAATTCCAAACCAAGAAGCAACAACCGTCATTGAGCAGCTTATCAATAATTGGATCAGCAGATATGGAGTTCCCTGTGAGCTGCATTCCGATCAAGGCCGAAACTTCGAATCACAGATATTTCAAGGCATCTGTGCGGCACTGGGCGTAAGGAAAACCAGGACCAATCCACAGTCAGACGGAATGGTCGAAAGGTTCAACCGAACAATAAAAGAGCATTTATCTAAGGTCGTTAGTGATCACCAAGGAGATTGGGACAAATATGTACAACCTTTCGCATGAGTTATAGATCGGCTAATCACGATACGACAGGCCATTCTCCAGCAAGAATTATATTTGGACGAGAGATAGGATTACCAGCCGATCTGCGATTCGGAATACCTCCAGACGCCATAGACAAGACCGAAGACTACGTGGCGGAATGGAGAAATCGTCTCGATGAGATTCATCATTTGGTTCGAAAGCAAATCAAGGTATCAAGTGAGGGAACAATGTTTTAATATTCGGATATTCAACCTTCTTCTGGTATCTTCTATTTTTAAGTGATCAGTTTGGTTTTAGATCCCAAACAATAAATACGGTTCAGCCCTGGAGGAACAGCAACCGTTTAGTAGTTATTAAAACGTAAAGAATGGAAAAAATTATATATAAAGAAATAAACAAAAATCTTTATTCAAAAATGTTTGTCTGTGTTTTAAATAATTTAATTGCCATAAAACGAAGTTAACAAGAATTTCCCATGTTACTGAATGTAAGCAACTTTGGAGCAACAGCTCCGTATTGTATAATTCCAATATATATCTTCATTACTATTATCCTATTTCTCATTGTAGATATTAATATATGATACGAAGGAGAACTTTCCCTGATTCCCTCTATAATTAACAAATTTTTTATTATTTTTACCATAACTTTAAAAATAGTTGGTTAATACACAACAGCAGTGATATTATGTGTATTCTGATAATTAAAAAATAGCCTTAATTAACTAGTCCACTTTATTTTAAAATACTTGAAAGACAACACGATTTTATAATGCTGAAGAAAATTCCGAATGTTTGGCTAACATATCTGGAATGAGTGTAACGAGTGTCAATCTCGTTTTGTAGTTCTGTAAGTGGAAATTCAAAAGTGGAATAACAAATTTCAAGCGTAATATTGTATTTGCCGCAACTGCTATAATTAGTACTTGCAAATGGACACAAATTCAAAGTTCATACAGCAAGTAAAAAGCCGTCCGGCCTTGTATAGAAAGTGCCCAGATTTACGAAAACGTCACGAACAATGGAAGCAAGTTGCACATGCATTTAAACTTGATGGTAAATAAGTAACCCAAATTTGTTATTCAGCTTTCACAATTTATCCAAATTTATTTGCAGTGCGTATAGCAAGAAGTCGGTGGCACATCCTGCGATCAAGGTTCCTGTTGGAATATGCATCCGTGTTAAAAGGCAAGCGTTCTACATACAAATACTTCAATGATATGTCCTTCCTGTTAGACAACATCGATGCAAATTCTCTTGAAAAATATCTAAAGAAAGAGGACCTAGAAACCCACTCCGAATTTATTATAAATTCAACGGATTTAAAAGACGACAGTGGTGAGGACAGAGAAGTCGAGTTCATCGAATTAGAAGATGATGCATTCGATAGAGATTTGACCTCTCAGACTCAGAATTGTGATGATGCGAAGGATGGTAATGAAGACAATTTTGGAGAAACGTATTATTTTTTAACCGAAGAGATTTCTAACCCACCAAGTAGAGAAGCCATTCATAACGAATCGGTCCAATATATTAGAGTAAGCGAAAGTGAGAATCATTCTGCAATTGCTATCAAAGAAACCTCCAATTCGAAGCTGAACTCTAATGAAATATTGGTGGTAGAGGAACAAGGATCTACAGGAACTTCAAATTTTACTGTGGATGTGTCGAATGAAAAAAATGAATACGCCCGAAGCGACGATGATATTTTTGGGGAATTGGTCGCCGCAACTCTGTGTAGAATGCCCAGTGATAAGAAGAAAGTTGTTAAAAAAGAAATTATGAATATTTTGTTTACTTAACTGTGAATACAGTAAAGAGACCAAAAATGGAGGCTTTAATAAGTCTATGGGCTTGTTATTATTTTTTCATTTTCTTAAATATAATTGTTAATAATTTACTTACACTATTAGATTGCGGATTATTAAGTGTTTATATGGGGGCCATATCTTTGCTTAAGTACAGTTTTTCAAACATAAATTGTGTGGCTTGACGATAGACTGGCTTGGTCCACATGCCAAAAAACTACATATACACATTTCTATTGATAACCCAGTAATTTGTAGCCCAAGCGTGTTGAAATATAAGGCAGAGTTGGACCTATAATGCGGCTTCCGATGATTTAGGAACGATTGGCATTCGACTTTTTGTTACCTTTTACAACAAGCCAACCCCACTAAAGATGTATTGTAAACTCCTACTGCATAAGGACCGGCTCCAATGTTTAGGGGTATATATATTGAAGTAAAACCAGGAAGTCAATATCACCAATCAAAAGCTAATGTACTAATACTATATCGGCCCAGCCATGTCTTTTGATCAGTGTCACCAATTGTGAATTTTTATACAGGAGGAGCGCTCATAAGAAAATGTATATTGTATAAATCAGAGCGCTTGCGACTGAATCTTCGGTCTTAGGTTAATATATGAACAATAATTGTAAATAGGAACATCTACTTGTAAGAAAAGTTTGAAACTTATTGATAAAATAAATGCGTATTTTATTTATTTAACCCTAAACCGGTAAATATATTTTTGTCAGCTTGATTACAAATAAACTGGAGCTAAAAGTGTGTCTCCCTACTCCTTAATGATGAAATTGAATTCCCGTGTTGTAAAAGCAAATCGTTCTCTCCGCGGGAGATTAAAAAACGTCTGGGGTGTAAATACCCCTAGTTTACCGGCTTCGGTTAATAATACATTATTATTTATATGTGCTATAGCTATCCAATCTTACACTGTTGTTTTTGTACCAGATGGAAAAAGGAAAATCAGCACCGAACCCAATTATTATACAATTGACTACGACATAGTTCTGTGGGGGTTCTTTAACCCACTTCCAAAGAACCTCCCATTGCCATAAATTACCTGTCCCCCACTTACTTACAAATGAAGATTTCCTTACAGCTGAAAATATACTTCATGGCAAGATTGCCATCTTGCCACGACATCAAACTTTCACCAGCATCATAAACCCCAAAAGCTAATTCAGCTACCTCATCAGGTAACCCGCATCGATTCATGCACAGGCCAATGCTCTATACCAAGAAGCATTTCCTCTTACATGTGCATGACATGTTTATTCCCATCACCGGTGAACCATCGGTCGATTGTATAATCAACAACCTACAGCGCAACCATTGTTGGCCGCCTATAGGAATTCCTAGTGTTGTGTTAACACAAACAACACACCGACCGATGGGACGTTGGCAATCTGCGTGCAAGCTAATTGATGCTGTACGAAATGGCCAATGAATAAACATCGCATTCTTCCTATCCTGAGGTTCGCAACACTTGCGACAATTCCCTTTCATCGGTTATCAACCGATCATGGAATTTGGACATGGAAATGATCATTGTTTAGACAATCTTACCCATGCCATGCCCTATGATGACCCACAGCAAAGCAAAGCAAACACACAGTACTTCACTGCGTTTGTTTTGTTTACTAACCGCTGGTGCATGGTTCCCCTGGGTGAGACGTTAGCCTGCACATCTGCAGGTCAAATTCCTCTACCATATCCATGTACCAGCATATTAACCTAAAAAAAGATAACATCCAACGTGACCCTTGGCCACCGTCGGCAAGATTTCTGTTGACTTAATGTCAACAAAATTTCTTCCTTTCTATCTAGAGCACCAGAGCCATACGGCTAAAACAAATAAACCCCAATCATCGTGCAACCTATCGTCACCGAAGAATGTATTGCCTACAACGGCATTACATAAACACAATGCCTGTAGTTCATTATGCCCGTCCATGTTTATTCAGGTGCAGTTTCGTCGTTGCCGATATGCAGGCTAAGGGGCATCGTACTTGTCCTATACGGACACATGGGGAATCCTCCCATTCGATTGCTTTCATTGGCCATCGTCAAGTTGAGGCTACTCGCTCCTCCCACATCGATGTGATCCACCACCGTTGAATTTGACGGATGTGGATTGCATCGAAGAGTCCAATTTTAACAGCCAAGCAGAGAAGTCGAGGTCATCATGTTGTGAGAGTCAGATTTAATTATTCCCCGTCGAGTACAAGTTTTAAATCAATTGCGGGAAACACCTTTTAGAAATTCATATCCGTTCGTTTCATTCGCAGTAAAAAAAACCACGTTGAAGTGAAGCATGTGCTACATATATGTTAAGTGCAAGGATTATCATTGTTAACCCGCTCTCTTAAAAATAAGAAAATAATAAAGAACAAATGAAGAATATTCACGTTAAAAGTACATCAGTGTGTTTTCTTTTGTGATCGGTTGTATTCTCTTCTGTGATATTCCTTCGGGTGAACATTTCTCCTCGGCGAACAATAAAAGTGGGAAGGAAGTGAATCAAGTGCCCGTGTCTTGGCGCAATACTTCCTTCTATAGCCCACAGTTCCGCTGCAATTCTATACCGAACTTGGATCAGGAGGTTAAACGCAAATTTAAATGACATCGATTAACAAGTACATGTATCTTCACTGGGATATTGTTGTATCCCACTACATAAATCCCATATCGCGTAACATTTACATCAATCCAATTAACATAATATCGCACGCGATGCGATTCCTCGTTAATTGCTGACATGTGACGTACAGTCACTCCCCAAGCTATACGCTATCCCATTACGAGTACATTTTTTTTGCATCGTATCGCATATCCAAAAACAAGCGCCAGATCTGGCATGGACACTAATGCTGAATAATGACAATTGCCGTACGCCAGGTGTAATGATACCGTTTAACAGAATTCCCATTAAAATGACGCCTACGAAAGACAGGGACATGTATAAAGACAAAACGAATTGCTTGAACCAAGGCCACTACACTTTAAGTGGACCAATTAAGTGAAATATCGTTTAAGTGATACGAATTGCTTTGTAGGGTTATATTTTCTAATTTCTTTTCTATAGCTTACCTCCTTTGGGGTGTTTTCTCTAAGGCAGGGTAGCCAAATTAAAAGGCGATGTGTTACTATTTACTTTTTTGAATTCTAGTTATTTTATTAATTATTATTTATTTTTTGTGGCCGTTGCCTTGGCCTCTGGATTCAAACGGACCTCGAATCAAAAAAATGGGGTGGCGAGAGGCCGACTTTAGGGAGAAAAGGACAAATGTGTCTTTCATCTTGTCTCTGGCTTCTGGTCATCTTGCGATAACCAGAATCACCCACATCCGTAAGGATGTTGGGCTCGGTCTCGAGATATCTGAAAAGAAAGGGAGAAAAGGGGTATCTAAGGATAGTGTGGACAGGGTTAGTTCAAGCGTTCTCTAACTACTTGGATGGGGGGGTGGTGGGGAAGAAATCGTACAAGACCAGTGGGTCTTGAGTGCGGTAGTAAACGCAGATCACGTCTTTGGCGTCTGATAATCTGCACTTTGGGCGGTGTGTGTGCTGATCTCGAATCCAAAATGTGCCGCCCTTTTATATTCTCTGGCAACAGAGATTTGTCAAAAATTCCAAGTAGCACAAACATGATTTTGTGTGTTTCAATTGGAATTTGATTCTGGAAAGTGGAAGGGGATTTGGTTGAACAAATTCCCGGAAGGAGAAATTATGAAATGCATTTAGAATTATGCATTTCATAATGTTAAGGTTATTCGGAATTGAATCAATATACAACAAATGGACTTTCGTTTAAATGTATCGTGCATATGATTCAATTGGATTGGGATTATGGGTAAGGGTAAGGTAATTGGAAATTGAATCAATGTGCGACAAATTAACTTTTGGTTATCTTGTCGCTCATATGATTCACTATGAGAATAAGGTTGGGATTATAGGTGATAATAGGCATTGGATGGGAGTAGTGATTTAGGATCACTACAGCTTGAACCAAGGCCACTGCATCTTAAGTGGACCAATTAAGTGAAATATCGTTTAAGCGAATATCAATTTAGGGTTCGAATTGTTTGAAACAAGGCCACAGTGTTTTACGTGGATCAATTAAGTGGCGATAGCAATTAAGCAAGGCAAGTGACTAGTGCTCGCAATTGGACTCAATATGGGTTATACCAATTAAAGAAGAATTAGTTGCATCGTTTGCGATTCTGTCCCAAGAAATTGGGTACAAAAGGAGGGGTTGCAAAGTGAATAATTGAGAGATAATCGACCAGAGTAAAAAGTCGCAGCCTTGCGGCGGAACGACGGGTCTTTTACCCTGAATAAAATAATAGAGTTAATTAATTTGTAAAGAACAAAAGGTCGCGCCCCCACACAGTACAGCGGATCTTTTGTTTTTAAATAAAATATTAAGTTAGACATATTATATCCGTGGATCAGATTCGGATCAACACGGCTGCCTTACGCATTGAGAATACCAGCAACACCTTTGGTCATGCGTTAACACTCGCCCTCGAAGAGCTCGATGGAGGGAGAGTAAGTCCTGGGGCCAGAGCGCCGGGCGTAGAAGAGGAATGGACACGCCTTAAGAATACTGCCATTGGTACTGCTGGCTCCATCTTAGGCAGTAGTCATAGAGATCGGAGCGACTAGTTTGATGATGAGTGTAAACTAGCGACTAAACGTAAGAATGCTGCATACCGGGCAATGCAGTAGTCTCATAGGGCGCGGGTACGCAAGGAGAAATACAGCGTTACTCCCACAATTCATGAGATCGTGGTGCACGTATGGGAGCAAGAGGATATGCCGAAGATTGGCGTCGTGGAATAATTTGCCCCATACATAAGAAGGGAGATATCACACTGTGCAGCAACTATAGGGGTATAACATTGCTGAGTACCCCCTGTAAGATACTCTCCTCTAACCTAAAAGATCGGATAGCTCATACGCTAAAGTCATTATTGGTCAATATCAGTGTGGATTTATCCCTGGCAGTCTGGCGTACAATTAAGTCAACTAAGTGGCACTTGGCCAAGATGATCGGGTGCCTTTGGCTTTCCAGCAGGTTGGCAAGGAAACCCCCCCCCCCCCCTAGGCAAAGAGTGTCCTCCCCCCAACAAAATTAATTAGGTTAACCAACTTCTTCTTGGAAAAGTTCTTGAAGTGTGCTATATCATTTTTAAGGATTTGGCTCTGCTGGAACGTGATGATTTTTGCCTTAGCGTTGGATATATCTTCAGCGGTAAGCGGTCCGGGTTGATCTACCTCCTTTTCACTAGTCCAGTGAAGACAATAAGCGATTAGTCGCAGTAGATGTTTAAAGCCGGAAAAACTCTCGATAGAACTGTCCTCTTCATTTCGGGTGGTATGACAAATGGTGTTTGGCGGATTATAATGTTGTTGTCGAAGTGTCACCGAAGTGTTCCGCCGAACACCGTTCGCAAACCAAAAAGAAATTCGCTGGAGCGAACACAGTCATAAATGATACACGGGGAAGTGGTTTTCGAATTTCTATTTATTGTTTCTATATTTGTTTCGTAAATCACTACATAGGATTTAAAATTAATTTGGCTCGATATTACATTACACACGCGCGATTTACACAATGCACACTCGACTGTCACAATTTATCGGCCTCTAACAACCGCGATTTAATTATATGTACTTTCCTTTTTTTTGGATTACAACGCGCGTATCGACCTCCTCGTAGGGGTTCTCTCTGTTCTCCCCTGGACCGATGCTCGAAGTAGACTCCTCTTCTTTCAACCTATCGGATACTGTTTTCCCAGTATCTGTGTTTTTTGTATCTGCAGTTGTGCAGACACATTTTACTGTAAGGAGAAAATTCTCACTCATACATAAGGAAGCTTCACCGTCGTTGTTGACGGTGGGTTCTATTCCCACGCTGCTTGTTTAGGTCAACCATCTGGTGTTGACGATCGCCTGGACGTCTAGTCCGCTGGTATCTATTGGATTTGAGATCCAAGAGAATTTTTCACATGGTGTGAAAAACAAACATTCCGCTGATGCATTTCTGCTTGGCGGACAGTGGCAACGGCGCAATGCTGTGCCGTATTTATTTATTGCAGCTGGCCTTCGTAAAACTCCAAACAAGGTATTGTTTGGAGTTACGTGGTGCTTGGTTTTTCGCGCCATCTGGGTTTTTACGAGGCTAAGGAATGCGCTCCTTTGTTCGCGGTGAACATTTGGGTGATCTGATGTTTAGATCAACCGCACCGCGTCCGTTGGTCGGTTAATTGGTTTAATTGTAAATCCCTGCATCTCGTGCAGATGTTCAGGGTTGCCGACTTGAGGTGCTGGCATTCACTTAGCTTGCGATTGCACACGTCGAAGGATGCATGAATGTTTCTCCTTGTTTCAGGTCGTAGGTTTGGAGCGTTTAGCTCGGTATTAGAGGCTTTGGGGACGTTAAGTTCCTTGCCTTCTGGTGTCGACTCAACGTTGGGTTACTGGCGGCCCCCGCTGGGCTTGGGATCGCGTCTGTGGACGTGATGTTGTCCAGGTAGGTGCGTTACCTCAAGTTGGTCTGGACCTTTTTCCTGTGGGGAATTTGTACGTTCGCCACAGGACTCCCCCCCCAGTGACGTAGTCACGATAAGGAAAAGGTAGGAGTACGGAGGGTGCTGTTAAAGGTCGGAGAGTGCTCCTTTCCATCGTGGTCGGTGTTTAGGCGGTAAAGGAGCGAAAGCAATCGCGTTTGTTGTTTCCTTGTGGGTGTTAGTCGCGCTTTCGTTGTTGGTGGTTTCGGTTAGTGGTTGCCGTAAGTTGAGAATCCTTGCGGCGTCTTCTTGGGCGCGCAGATCTCGAGCGCGTTGCCGCGTTATCGGTCCGTGCAGGATATCCGATGCCCCACGAGCAACCATTTCGCGAGGGTTAGGTTGATTCTCAACAATTGACGTGCCTGGCGTTTCGTGGGAGTCTGCTGGATGGCGTACGGGGCAGGTTTCGGCTGCCGCCGCTGGTTGTTGATGCACTTCTCCCAGTACGGTATCTGGTGGTAGTTCCAGGTGGCACGGTTTCAGTCTTTCGACACTGACGGTGTACGGCTTGCCGTCGATGTCAACGGAGAAAACTCGGTCGTTTATTCGATCCAGCACCTTGTATGGCCCTTCGTAGGGCGGTTCTAGAGGTTTCCTAACTTTGTCCACTCTGATGAAGACGTGCGTGCAACTGTCCATCTCTGGGTGAACAAATATCCTCTTGGAACCGTGTCTGGCGACTGGTGTTGCCCTGACTTTACGCATGAGTTTGCGTAGGTTTTCCAAATTTGGCAACTGTTCGAGCGGTGGTTCTCCATCGGCGAAGAACTCTCCTGGGAGGCGCAGATTGGTTCCGTAAGTCAGATCTGCTGCTGAGGCTCCCAGGTCTTCTTTTATGCTTGTTCGCAAGCCTAAAAGAACTGTCGGCAGTGCGTCCAGCCATTGATTATCGTCATGACACATCAGTGAGGCTTTCAGCGAGCGATGCCATCGTTCAATCATCCCATTGGACTGGGGGTGATAAGCTGTCGTGTGGCTTTGTTGACAGCCGAGTAGATCGGTCAGCTGCCTGAAAATCGCTGCCTCGAACTGTGGTCCTCGATCGGCTGTGAGAGTAGCTGGGACGCCGAAACGTGTGACCCAAGTCGAATAGAATGCTTTGGCCACATTCTCTGCGGTCACTGTTCGTAGTGGCACTGCTTCTGGCCACCGAGTGAAGCGATCGATCATTGTCAGGAGGTACATGTAACCTCTCGACGGCGTAAGCGGTCCCACAATGTCGATGTGTACATGGGCGAATCGTGCCTCGGGGAGCTTAAACTGTGCTGGTTGTAGCACGTTGTGTCGATCGACTTTGCAACGTTGACATTGCAAACAATTACGTGCCCAATTTGTGATGTCTTTGGCCATATATGGCCAGACGAATTTACGTCGGACGGCCGCAGCGGTTGCGCGTCCGCTTGGGTGGGCTGGGTTGTGGAATGTTTCGTACACATTCCTTCGAAACTTTTCTGGGATGTAGGGGCGAGCTGTCCCTGTCGATACATCACACCAGACTTCATCGTTTGAGTCGTTGAAAGGAAGTTTACGCAGAACTAGTGCTGTCTCCGCTTTTAATAGGGACTCGAGTTGATGGTCCTCCCCTTGCGCTTGTGCCAAGTCGGCATCATCGATTTGAGCACGGAGTTTAATTGCGTCGATACGCGAAAAGGCGTCTGCAATTACATTGTCTGCACCTGGAACATATTCGATTCGCGTGCTAAATTGCCCGATGAAATCCAGGTGCCGCTCCTGTCGTGGGGTTGAACTTTCCGCTTTCTTTCGGAAAGCGTACACCAGTGGTTTGTGATCAGTTTTGATCGTCAACTGGCGTCCTTCGACCATGTGCCGGAAGTACTTTACTGCGGAGTAAATCGCTAGTAATTCCCTGTCGTAGGCACTGTAGCGTCGCTGGGTCGGGTTCAATTTTTTTGAGAAAAAGCCCAGCGGTTCCCATTTACCATCGCACTCTTGTTCGAGTACGGCCCCAATTGCAGTGTCGGAAGCGTCACACTGTATGGACAATGGGGCTCCTTCGATGGGATGTCGAAGCAAAGTTGCGTTCGCCAGCTGCTCTTTCGATAAGCGAAAAGCTTGGTCAGCTGACTCGGTCCATTGAATCGGTCGTTTGTCGTTTCGTTTGGCTCCTACTAGGTATTCGTTCAGAGGAGCCTGGACCTGTGCGGCGTTTCGAAGCGTTGGGCGATAAAAGTTTAACATGCCCAGATAACGCCTAAGTTCTCGCACATTCTTGGGACGAGGAAACTGCATCAGTGCATCCACCCTGTCTTGTAATGGGCGGACGCCTTGGCCATTTATGCAATAGCCAAGGTACTTGACTTCCGATTTTCCGAGGTGGCACTTGTCTGGATTGATTACCAGGCCGAAATCTCGGAGGCGCTCGAACACTTGCTTCAAATGGGAGCGATGTTCGGCCATGTTTTTCGATGCTATGAGTATATCATCGATATATGCATAGCAGAAGTCAAGTCCGCGGAGAGCTGAGTCTATGTAGCGCTGGAACGTTTGCGCTGCATTTCGGAGACCGAATGTCATCACCTTGAACTCGAATAGTCCAAAAGGTGTGGTTACCGCGGTTTTCGGTATATCTTCGGGAGCCACCGGAATTTGGTGGTACGCCCTCGTGAGGTCGAGGGTCGAGAAAACTTCGCACCCCTGCAGCTTATAAGAAAAGTCGTGCAGGTTTGCTATCGGATATCGGTCGGGTGTCGTTACTGCGTTCAGCATTCGATAATCACCACATGGGCGCCACTCGCCGTTACTCTTTTTGACGAGATGAAGTGGGCTCGCCCATGGGCTGTCGGACGGCTGGCAGATTCCTAAGTCGAGCATATACTCGAATTCTGCACGAGCCTCGCGCAATTTTTCGGGAGCCAATCGGCGCGGGCGTTGGCTCACTGGGGGGCCGCGCGTTTCAATGTGATGAAAAACGCCGGCCTTTGCACGTCGGGGATTGCTAAGCGGAACTGTTATATCCGCAAATTCTCGCAACAGATCGCTGAATGGTCCGTTTGCGACAGTGCACGTTAACGTCAATGCCTCTCCCGCCTTTGCGTTTACTGGCTGAGAGAGAGACGTTAACGGGTCCATCAGTCTGTTGCTGGCTACGTCCACTACTAGTTTGTAGTGTCGCAGCAGGTCCGAACCTATTAGGGGTTCGGTCACATCGGCCACTACGAAGTACCATCGAATTGGTCGACGTAGGCCTATTTTTAGTGTTATTAATTTCCGTCCGTAGGTTTTAATTGGACTATTGTTCGCGGCGAACAATCTCAATTTACCCGGCAACCGATTTGCAGGTGCGTATGAGCGCGGAAGAACGGAAATATCCGCACCTGTGTCAATAATGAAGTCCATATTTAACTTCGAATCGTATATTGACAAGCGACTTAATTGGGGGTTGCCGGCCGTTTGCGCTTTTTCTACGGTCGGCAGTACTAGTTTAAAGAACTAGCCTGTATTGCTGGCACATGTGACCAGTTGCAGGGTTGCCTGCACTTCCTGGCTTGTGCCCCGAAACGATGGTGGAAGTAACACCTGCCCAAGGTGTTTTCGTTGGTTGGGGTGCGCGATCTACCGCGCCCGCGTCTAAAGTTTTCACGCGACCTGCTTCGTCGCCGTGATCTGTCACGGCCAGGCCATGAATTGTTCCCCACGCTGAGGTTATTCAGTTGCGCTTGCAACTGCTGGACCTGCCTGCCTAAGCGTTCTATCTCATTGCTCGTTTGTGTTGCATGAGTGCACGTTACCGTGGAGGTTCGTGGTTGGGGCAGAGGTGGATTTTGCGCGGGGTTCGTTGCCGGAAGAAATTGGAGATCCGTTCGGGATCTATCCGTGGCCATTACTGCCTCGGCGTGTCGCGCTAGCTCATCAAGACCAGATTCGGCTAGAGGCGCGACGATTGCCTGAACGTATTCTGGTAAAGACTCTCGAAATATAGCCGTTAAGGCTGTCTCGGACATGTCCGTTCCGGCCAGCGCACGGAAATAGGCGGCGCGCTGGGATGGTCGCATCCCAGAGGTGTCGGTCGACCGTAATAAACGTCGCAAGCGATTTTGCGGCGTTTCGCTATAGGCGTTAGTCACCATCTCTTTAAACGCCGTGTACGGTTGCGGAGATGGGGTTTTTATCAGACACTTCGCATATGGAAGCAATTTTGGGTCTTGTACCCGTGTTACCACGAGGAATTTCACTTCCTCGTCGGTGATTCCTTCCACTCTGAAAACTCTTTCGGCGTAACCGAACCAGTAGTCTGGGTCGTCGGACGTGAAATCCGGTAATATTACGTTCGGCCTTCGTGGACGTTGGTCCGTATAGGGGGGAATGTCGGCTTCCCGTAAGGGAGTTGGTTGAGATGCCGTCGGGGAAGTGTCCCTGTTAGTTGCCATTGTCGCTGTTTCGACCGAAGATTGCGACCTCGTGATTGGCATCTACTTTGAAATTTAGCGTCGTAAATCCGTCGCTCGGTGCGCGGATCGCCTGTTAACGAGAGGTTTGCTTAAGCTTCTCTTTAAGCCGTTAGTAATAGTGGAACGCGGCGAAACGACCTGCTGGTTCCAAAGAGTTACAGGGAAAAAGGCCTAGCACAAAAGGATGCTATCTGATTTCCAAAGATGATACAAGGATGGGCCTACACCAGAGGATATTTCGGGTAATTCGACGGTGCTAGGAGCAGAAAGGAGAGGAGCTTTCCAGTTCAGAGGAAGACGAGAGTACGAGGGGGTGAGAACTATCGAGGTTTTTTCTCTTTCCTCTTTGAATACGCACGGTTTCGGTGTTATTTCGGCCGCGAATTATCTTAATTCGTGTGTACGCGCTACAGGAAATGCGGAACACTACGTCGAGTGTGTATTTCTTTCTGGGTGTGCTTTGTGCTCTGAGGGAGCTTACCAAATTTCTATTTAATGTTTTGAATTTGTGCTTTCTTTAGTTATGTTTTTATTTCCGCTCTGAAGGAGCTTACAAAAATCTCTATATATGGTTTAACGTAAACTGACAGGAAATGCGTATCATTCTCGACTTCCGCTTGGATACGAACGAGACCACTGTCTAATGCACGGGAACTAAAACTAATAATGTCTACATAAGTCAGCCACTATTTGCCGTATTACCATGATTCTTTTTTGATGTAATTTAATTTGTCATATATATCTTTTTCTTAACGACGTCTCAGAAAGAGCTATGCGCCGTGTTTTTAAAATGATTTTAAGGCTCGGATGGAGTTTCGCACAGGTTTCTCACTTCGGCTCTGAAGGAGCTTTAGAAATTTTTCACAAACAAAAAAAAAATGTATAATTGAACTATGAGACTCAGAGGGACCTCGCACAAGAAATTAATGTAGGATATGTGTATCACAATTTATTTACTACACTATAGACTAAGAAAGGAAAAGGAAAAACGTGATAAAAAGGAAATTGCTTTAGTGTACATTAAAATTCGAATTTTTGCTCAGAAGGAGCTTACAACGGAGCAGAAAAAAAAGGTATAATTAGAAAGAAAAATGTTTCTACAAAAACTTGCGGTTTTCCTAGGTAATGTCCTGCGTCAGTGGGCGTCGTGATGAGTCCTCGTCCTGTTGGCTGCGGTTCGCTAGGCACTTTTCACCGGCACTCCTACTAGCTGCTTCTTTATTTTTAGTCGCTGAGCACTGTCTGTATCTGTGTTTATTTTTCGGCAATCTGTCACTGTTTTAATTGATTCCGCGCGTATTCACTATAAAATTGATTTCCGGGCGTTTACTATTTGGTGCGTGTTCACTTTTACTCGCGTCGCGGTCACCAGTTTGGCGGATTATAATGTTGTTGTCGAAGTGTCACCGAAGTGTTCCGCCGAACACCGTTCGCAAACCAAAAAGAAATTCGCTGGAGCGAACACAGTCATAAATGATACACGGGGAAGTGGTTTTCGAATTTCTATTTATTGTTTCTATATTTGTTTCGTAAATCACTACATAGGATTTAAAATTAATTTGGCTCGATATTACATTACACACGCGCGATTTACACAATGCACACTCGACTGTCACAATTTATCGGCCTCTAACAACCGCGATTTAATTATATGTACTTTCCTTTTTTTTGGATTACAACGCGCGTATCGACCTCCTCGTAGGGGTTCTCTCTGTTCTCCCCTGGACCGATGCTCGAAGTAGACTCCTCTTCTTTCAACCTATCGGATACTGTTTTCCCAGTATCTGTGTTTTTTGTATCTGCAGTTGTGCAGACACATTTTACTGTAAGGAGAAAATTCTCACTCATACATAAGGAAGCTTCACCGTCGTTGTTGACGGTGGGTTCTATTCCCACGCTGCTTGTTTAGGTCAACCATCTGGTGTTGACGATCGCCTGGACGTCTAGTCCGCTGGTATCTATTGGATTTGAGATCCAAGAGAATTTTTCACATGGTGTGAAAAACAAACATTCCGCTGATGCATTTCTGCTTGGCGGACAGTGGCAACGGCGCAATGCTGTGCCGTATTTATTTATTGCAGCTGGCCTTCGTAAAACTCCAAACAAGGTATTGTTTGGAGTTACGTGGTGCTTGGTTTTTCGCGCCATCTGGGTTTTTACGAGGCTAAGGAATGCGCTCCTTTGTTCGCGGTGAACATTTGGGTGATCTGATGTTTAGATCAACCGCACCGCGTCCGTTGGTCGGTTAATTGGTTTAATTGTAAATCCCTGCATCTCGTGCAGATGTTCAGGGTTGCCGACTTGAGGTGCTGGCATTCACTTAGCTTGCGATTGCACACGTCGAAGGATGCATGAATGTTTCTCCTTGTTTCAGGTCGTAGGTTTGGAGCGTTTAGCTCGGTATTAGAGGCTTTGGGGACGTTAAGTTCCTTGCCTTCTGGTGTCGACTCAACGTTGGGTTACTGGCGGCCCCCGCTGGGCTTGGGATCGCGTCTGTGGACGTGATGTTGTCCAGGTAGGTGCGTTACCTCAAGTTGGTCTGGACCTTTTTCCTGTGGGGAATTTGTACGTTCGCCACAGGTGCACCCCGTTTCTCTGAACAGGGCGATTGGTAACTGATCGTTCATTAACCAGGACGGGGCTGTGAGCCAGAGCTTGCAGTTGGCCAACTGGCTTGGTGTAAGTCCGCGTGAAGCCGGATCTGCCGGATTTACAACAGATTTGACGTAGTTGAGATCCGCTGGACTGATGTCTTTCCGAATTTTGTTAACTCTTGTTTTCACAAATTTGTTGTCAATTTTTTTTACTATTTCGCACCCAGGCGAGGGCATCCTCACTGCCTGTATACGCGACCATAGTAATATAAGTAGAGCTATGTACATTTACTTCAGATTTAACCGTACAGTTCTGTAAGGAGCACAACTCCTTCAAGCTCTAGCTTCGGACTCCTGCACAGTTGGCTTTCTTTCTTTGCTCTTGTCTTAAGTGACGTGACGCGATCTTTGGCTGACGGATAGTGCAGGTAGACTTGCTGTTGCACTAAGTTGCACAATAAATGTATAATATATATAAAATTGGCTACTCACTGTGTATGTGGTATAGTGTTGTGTTGTATTTAGTTGTTTAGATCCGTTTTGGAAATTTAAATCCTACCGGGGTAATTTTGATACTCTGCAGATCTCGTTGAGCAGCAGAAATGTTCGCTGGAACGGTCTTTTGTCTTTTACAACTATGCTAGACCCTTGTCCACTCCGGACCTTTCTCCTTTGTATCTTCCTCCCTGTTATTTAGTCATACCTGTTCTTGTTTTTCTGTTTCCTTTATGATTTTCGATGATAGACTTCGCATTTGCTTTTTCAGCGCACGTGCACAACCAAAACAAAGGAATCCTTTTTTTCATATACTTTCCTCGGGAGAGGCGACTTATACCGCCGACACGGCGCCTCGAGATGCCACCAAATAACAGTTGCAGTTTTTTTTGAACAGTTGCAGGTTGTAATGCTCCGGGAACACTTGCGCGGGAGGGGGGATTCCACAGCTCCTCCGATCTGTAGGGGAACGACTTCTGATGCAGGGGGTGTTCGCTGCAGGCAAGTTCGCGTTGTCGGGCGATGAACCACAAACTGGTGCCATCCGTCGGATTGTCTTGTAGAGCGCACATAAGCCACGCGAATTGCGTGGAACAATACCACGAATCTCCGAAGAACAGTGCCCGTGATGATATCTGTAAAACAGACAGAGGTCGGCTACGCGCCTTCGATGTGATCAGGCGGATCGCTCTGTATGCTCTCAAGTAGGTCGAGGGTATGTCTAGGAGCCGAGTTCCAAACATGAGAGCAATATTCAAGCGCGGGTCAAATTTGGTATTTATATAGGAGAAGAAGTTGGGCCGGAGTAAAATATTTCTTGTCTCTAAAAAGATAGCTCAGTTTTCCTGAGGCTGACCTGACGATACTCGACACGTGTTTATGCCATGATACATTCCCACAGACCGTGACGCCAAGCAATTTCAAGCTTTCCCCAGATTCGAGGGCGTAGCCATTCATCATCAGCTGTGGAACCGATGATCCGCTCTTCTTTGTGAATGTTGTATACTGTGTCTTCGTTGCACTAAAGTCGACGAGATTGGCCTTTCCCCATTGCAGGACTTTATCCAGATCCCGATTCAGAGAGTCAATCTGTCTACATCTCAGCTGGTGCGACATTGATGCACCAGTCGGCCGATCACTCGAAAAGGAGGAAACCAGCGTACTGTCATCCGGAAAACTGAACACTTTTTATCCGTGGTCTCCAACAAATCATTTATGTGAAGCAAAAACAAGGTTGGAGCCAAAATAGAACGTTGGGGCACCCCCGAATTAGCAGGATACATATCCGAACGCTTGCCGTCCACAACAACCCGGATCGATCGATTTTCGAGGAAACTCTTCGTCCAGTCGCAAAGCTGCTGGGAAAGTCCATATGAACGAAGTTTGCTCAGCAATGCGCCGTGCCTGACGCGGTCAAAAGCCTTG
This sequence comes from Microdon myrmicae, assembly GCA_963931805.1. Classification (NCBI taxonomy): domain Eukaryota; kingdom Metazoa; phylum Arthropoda; class Insecta; order Diptera; family Syrphidae; genus Microdon; species Microdon myrmicae. The sequence goes on from OZ007502.1 coordinate 44,384,913, forward strand.
GATATATCCAATGCGACAGCTCTTGGCTCACCATGTCGCTCAACCGCAGATGGCCATATATCGGTTATAAGTGTCAAAAGGTCCCCCCTGTACCGCCTGCCACGGAATCCGTTTTGACAATGATTCAAAAGTCCGTTGCACTCCAAATACCTAACTAACTCAGTATTGATGACATTTTCCATCACCTTAGAAAGCATAGACAGTAATGCTATTGGTCAGTAATTTTGTGGGAGACACATTTTTCCCTTCTTTGGGATTGACTGAACTCGAGCGATTTTCCAGCAGGTAGGAAAGGTCCTCCGTACAAAAGATAAGCGGAAGAGTCTGTCAAGAACCGGCGATCGTTTTGGAGCACAGTTCTTATGGACTATTGCTGGTATTCCTTCCGGGCCGGTTACAGTCGAGTTTACACTTCACATCCCGCATCGAAGATCGTACCGGCGCGATCACAGGTGGCTCCAAAAGACCGGGATCGAGGTTTGAATTCGTGGAAAATAAATTCGCGAACACATTAGCTTTATCTTTTGAGTTTGTGACTAACGTCCCGCTGTCCGTCACCAACGGAGGGAAAGAGGAGGAAGCGAAGTTACCGCTGACAGCTTTTGCCAGTGACGAGAAGGAGCGCGAACCAGATGGGCACTCAAGGAGTTTATTGGTCGCCTGGTTGCACGCGTTTCTGATTCGAACAAAATTCGTTCTGTTAACATCGGTGGGATTAGAGCGCCACGGCTTAAAAGCTCTAATATTTGCCGCTGTAATCTGCTCGCATTTTTTATCAAACCAGGGCTTATCGGATGAGCTTCGTTTGATGGAATGTGGAATGTAGATCTCCATCCCGAGATGAATAATCTCTGTGACCGACTCTGCGCAAGCGTTAACATCGGAGTCTCCGAAGCACACCTCCGACCATGGAAAGGATGCGAAGAAATCTTGAAAATCGTCACAGTTAGCAGCCTCATACTTCCATACATGACGAAGCTGCCTAGGCCGGTTATTCGCTTGAAACGCAAGTGGTTGCGTGACATATACTAAGCAGTGATCTGAGTTTCCCAGTGGGATATATGTTGGTTTTCCAACTTTGGCTATTGGACAAACAAGAGCATCCTTTCAAGCTTGGGGAAAGCACTTCATGTTGTAGGCATGTTTGAACAGGCTGGAGAGCTTTATAAAGAATAAAACAGAAAGTCTTCGCAACGAGTGGTACGACATGTTGTCGATACCGGGTGACTTCTTAGGGTTTCGAGATTTGACTAGGTTCTGAATGATATTTGGTGTGACGAAACCGTGACTATTATCACGTGTATCATCGAAATATGCACTGTTAGCTGAGTTGTAGACTACAATTGGCTCGTTAAAGTTGTGTACTTTATTGTGAACCTTCGAACTAATGATTACATTAGTATTTGGCCCGCCATCCTCGAAAGTGAGTCTGTGATTATTTTCAAAGGTCTCTCCGATGATGTTTGCTTTATTGGTGTCATTATTGACAACAACACTGTTGTGTATGATTGGCTCAGTGATACGAGAAGTACCACATATCTTTTTAACACTTTTATAAACGTTCTGTTCCATCTGAATAGCCCCCAGTTGTCTTCTAATTGCCGGGTACGACTGTTTTGAATTCTCTGTTTTATAAGTCTACCATTTGCGTAAAGCTGTGACGATATCTCATTCCGCAGAGCTTGTTACGCTCTCGGATGAGGCAAAGAGTGAAGTCGTCGTGGGAAATCTCTTCAAGTATCTTTTCAAGTGATGTTGATCGTATTGGCAGGGTCGCCATGTAATATTGGCAAGTAATTGTTAGAAAGCTGTAACGTGTCTAAAGCTATTATTGGCTTATTATGACAGGATAGTCATGTAAGATTGAAGAGTATGTTCTTGCAGAATCGTGGATGGCGGGATTGTCATGTAATGGTATAACGATTGTAAAGGGGGCAGGATCGTCATGTAATGTGAGAAGGTTTCGTGCAAACTTCTTCTATTTTAACCGCGTAATGTAAACGCGCGACGATAACTGGCACATAGTGCAAGAAGTGCTAGGTGAGGTAAAAAGGTGTCAAAGAGAGGGATCTTCGCATAATCAACCGGCAAAGCATGAATGCCAAAAAAGAGGATTGTAGTCGACGGGCAGGTCACGAATGCCATAAAAGTCTGCCAAAAGACGAGAAACAAGTCAGTTGGTGGTCTGATTGAATCTAATTTATTATCAATAACTTCTGTCCTTATATACTATTTCCCTTATCAACATTTCCACTACATACCAATATCAAGTAGGTCGGAATCCGCCATATTTCGCATGTCTAGTCATGACGTGAAAATTCGTTATTTCAAATATATATTGCACATAGCATGGCAAATCTACAATGACTCACTTCTCAGATGACACGATAATAGGTGAGCGTCATGCACTGTGATATCTTGTATCATACATGACATATGTACATCCATCGGAACATCTGGGAAAAGAGTATTGTAATGTCATACCTTTGCTTTGCCGTGTGCTGTCAGGTATTTCGTTTCAATGGCTGTGGAAATTGAATTATGATCCAATTGTTGGGTGTATGGTATGGAAAATGTGTTCCGGTATCAATGCTACACTACACAAGTTTGTACTTCGGCACATGAGACTTCTAAGTTTCAACCAGAATCTTGTGAGGTCGCGGTGCAGCATTATTTATATCAACCGTCGTTAGGTTCCTGTCAGTGGGAAGAGAGAATTGGTGGAGTTTTTCGTTCAATGTGACATTAAAGTTGTCCCTATTTGTGCGCCCATAATCGGGTATGTATTTGATATGAGCCCGGGATGGTCGATAGCTGCAAATGATCGTATTCACAGCGTTGTGATCAGATACACCGCCGATACTTGGGGAGGAGTGATTTGGGAAAGTACGTCTTTGGACACAAAAAAGATGTCCAGAATTGAGTTGCCTCGCGTACCAACTGTAGGTGCGACTATTACGGAGTTGAGGGCATGATAGTTTTCGGTGTACCATTGGTACAATTTTGTGCCATTTGGTCAAGAGCCAGAGTTATTCCAGTGGGGATGTCTGGGGTTAAAATCGCCGCCTATGATGAAGGGTATATGTCTCGTTGGCCTTATTAATTGGCCGATATCTTCGGGATTAATGGGTCCATTATTAGTATACGGAATATATATTCACTTTACCATTATTAGCTAGATGCAGTTCAACCCCGGAGAGCTCTATGGACTCAAAATGTAGGAGTTCATTATCTTCATGGCGAAGTCCGCTGTTAACTAGTATATAGGTGCCACATCCGTTGATGGTGGGGCCACCAGTGAGGGTTCGATTTCTTCGAATCATAGAAAAGTTTGGGAATACGGGACGGTGACATGGATACAACCTAGTTTCGGTTACTAGAAGCAAGTCCGCCCGGTTATCCTTTATGAAGTTAGAGGCCATCATACGCTTTGATACCGCCACAAGGGAGTTGACATTTATAAGGATTACTTTAATTTTTTGACCCAGTTTGAAGGTATATCTTAGATATCCCATGAAAAGTAGTGCATTCCTCTCACCCTCGGCTGTTAGTTTTTCATATCGGAGTCAAATATCCTCAATCAAGCGGGAGAAACTAAGTAGTAATTGATGATTGCCCCCTCCGAGGCTTTTTTTTCAAATACTTTACTGATGCTTGGGAGTAAACTTATCGAACGCATGTTCATTGGGCTTGTACAGTCTTTGCCCTTTTTTGGGATGGGCTGAATGATAGCCGTTTTCCAACGCGCGGGATAATATGCATTATTCAACGCGTTGTTAAACAGGACCGTGTATATATCTATTGCCTTTGGGGGCAGGTTCTTGAGTACGATGTTAGGTAATCCATCTATTCCCACTGACTTTTTGCTTCTTAATGAGTCGAAGATACTCTGGATTCCTTCCTTTGTGATTAAAAGGCTATTAGCCTCACCATTGGCATTAATGTCAATTGACAGATTATCGTCACTGAATTCGGTAAAACCCGGATTCTCCGATTGCCAAAGTGACATTTCGTTCGTGATTTCGGTGAATACTTTCATTCACCTTGTACATTTCCTGAAAGACAGCTCCCACAGCGTTGGATTTGTGACATTGTGTTTGCCTGTACGGCGATTCCCTTGGTGACTTGAATATGTTTTTGTGGGAGAGGTGCTGGGAGAGTTTTCATATTCTTTGTTTGCGGTCCTTTAACCATATCACAATAGTAAATCCAATTTGGATGAAAATTTGTGTGGCCTGTTTTCCAAAGTTTGACATGGCTGTTAGTTCAGCTCGAGTCTCCTTGGATCTTTGAATTATCTTTTTATATTTAAGACCGTTTCTATAATTGGCGGGGGGTACTTTGTTGCGGCAGTTGCAGCAAGTTGGCAAACTTATGTCATCCTGCACTTTTGTTGTGGGATCATATTTTGCTGGCGGGAGTTCGCATCCGATATCGTGGGATTTTCCACAACAGACGCAACGGAGGTTCATATTGCAGTTTCGTGAGACATGGCCGAAACGTTGGCAACGTCTGCATTTAGGCATTTCACTGTTATGAAGTACCTCGAAGACCACTTGCTGATGCAAGATTGGAAGCGACTTTGTCCGTATTATGGAATCTATGTCGGTCCCTGGGGCAAGGTGAAGCTCCCATATCTTAACCTTGCTGTATTTTTTTGGTCTGATTTCCCGATGCGTTGTGGGGGACAGAATTTTTTGACGTCAGTGAATTTGACCTTGGGAAATGTTGCCTCAAGGGCAATGACGATGTCGTTTGTTGCCCAACAAGCAGCGACTCGTTTTAAAAGGATCGTCCTAGACTTTTCGTCGGGCGAAGTGAATGTGTAATAAATCACCTCCTTGGAATTGAGGTTATCGCTAACCTTGGGGTAGGTCTCCCTATCGTAGGTTACGATTTTGTTTAGGGATGGGCTTAAGGTCTTTTTCCTTGAAGTTGGAAATGCCTTGTCGGTTCATGACACCGACGAAATCCTCCAGATTGAAGTGTCATGCAAAGACTCCGGGTTGCTTTTTCTTCTTGGAGACAGGTGCGCGCACCGCGACCGCTGGCTGAGCAGTGTTGGGAACACAAGTGGCCCTTGGTTTTGGGTCAATTACCGGAGTTGCTCTCGGTGGGTAAGGCTTCTGGGAAGGTACGATTTTTTTTTGCATATTTGGGGTTATCGCGGTTCGACATTTTTTTAGGGGCTGATGATGTTAACGATGGGGGTGGTGTTGGCGGGCAGCCAGTGGCGATACGCTTAATGGTGGGATTTCCCTCGCAGCTTACTGTTGGCTGTGGTGTTTTGCACTTTGGGGCCCTAAATGAATTTGGAGTGGGGATACGCGAGTCACCGTCGTCCATTGAGGCGCAGAATTGTCAGTGACATTTTCTAGTTCGGGCTCAAACTCTGATTCCGAATCAGAAGTTTCCGAACTAGTACTGGACGGGTATGCGGGTGAAATGGCTTCTAATCGCGATAATTTGTTTTTGAGGACAGCGTCTTGAGCTTTAAGAGTCTCTTAATGAGACCCATCATACCCTGATCGGGCAGTTGGCTCACACTACGAGAAGAGCGGATGTCATTTGTAAAGAATAGATAAGGAAGAAGATAAACGATGCAGCACGTCAAGAGGATGAAAAGGAAACAAGAAACACGAGGAAGACAAGAATAAGAACAAAAAAAAAGTGCTTTGATCTTAAACAAATTAAATTAGCAAAATAAATTTGGGAAATTAAAATAATTAATACGAGGGCTTAGAACGATTAAGTAAAGAACAAAATAATAATCAAATAAATATGAAAAGAAAATATTAAAGATAAAAATACAAACCACTGTATTGTATCCCTTTCGAAAACACTGTGAAACACTTTCACATTCAATTTATTAGTAACACGTCTGTATATTATAAAACTCGAACGGCGACTCACTAACCTGTTTGTATAACCAAAACGTATGACCCTGATCTGAAATCAAAAATGCTTTGCCCTTTTATACTCTGCACCCACAGGGATTTGTCAGTTAAAATGTATAACAATTTCAAGAAGCAGAAACAAGATTTTGTGTGAGCTTCAATTGCAATGTTATGGGAAGTGGATGGGAATTTGCTCGAACAAATTCCCGGAAAGTAAGATCATGAAATGCATTTGGAAATAGGCATTTCATGATGTTGAGATTATTGGGAATTGAATCAATGTGCGACAAATGAGCATTTGGTTCAATTTGTCGTGCATATGATTAAATTGAGGATATTGATTGGGGTTATGGCTAGGTGTATTATAGATAGGGTATGGATGATTGATTTTAGATAATAAAAGGGGATTGGATGGGAGTAGTGATTTAGTATCTTGAACTCACGGTAATGATTGCGATCCTTAGCATTAGGTTGTTACCTCAGTCCGCGGTAGTGATCATGATATTGAGAACTCTGTTTACCCTAATGGTAGTGAATTGTATTTCCTCACACTAATCATCCTCGTCAGTTTCAAGGTAGTGATCGCGATCATTAACACTGGATTGATATCTCAAATCACGGTAGTAATCGTGGAATTTACCCCACATCAGTTTCACATTGGTGATCCTGTTTACCCGAGATTACTTAAAGTGGACGTGCCATTTCACAGAAGTGATTGTGATATCGTCCTATATAAGTGATTATCAGCTCGTATTCTCCAATTTAGATTCAATCATTTAGTGACATAGATCAAATGTGGTCCACTTCCACCACTGAACTTGAGTCAATCGAAGACATAAAAGAAAATTCACTTAGGGAACTAAATACAGGCCCAGAGTATGGTTATAGAAAATGTATATTTTTGCCGCTTCAATGGTTGAGTTGGTAAGAAGGTTGTGCATTGCGTTTGATTGTGCAAAAGTAGGTTCAAATGACGACTCTTGTTATTGTGTAGTTCGGTACAATTACTGAGTGGTGGGTGGGGTTCCAAAGCCTAGTCGCCCAGTGAAATACCACCTTCTTAAGGTATATGCTTTGTGAAATGGTTGGGAGAAATCTTTGTCCATCTTTCGGAGCTTGGCTGATCGACTCGGTTGCGAAAAAATAGCATCCTAGGGCGCTGACTAAGCGCTATAGGTTACCCTTTTCTGGGAGGAGTAAAATTAAAAAATTGATTACTACATTGTTGGTTGGAAAAAATGTACCTCTTTAAATGAAATCTATTTTGATATTTTTTTTCTTTTTTTGGTTTCGCTAGGAAGGTGGAAATCTTCAAAAGATACCTCTGGACCCATCCAGAAGCATGCCGGGTTTTTACCGACGAAAACCATCTCCCGCCAGGGGCATATTCCCGTTGATCCCCGTGGAACTTTCTTTTAGATATTCCATCGGGGGGCGGGACGGAGTTTACGTGTTAGTCGACTCGTCGCTTCGCAACTGCTGCATCATGTCACATAGAATACCATTTGTTACGGACCATGCCTGTTCTGAACTTAGTACGTATTCTATTACCCCTGTAACTGTCGGCTTCATATGCCTCTCCAAAGTCATTCGTGCGGTCTCGAATCTCACGGACTCTGTGAGTACGTGTTCCGCATATTCTATTTTGCCTTCGCAATACAAGCAGTATTGGTGAATCACATGCTTATACTTGTGCAAGTATAGCCGAAGGCATCCATGTCTTGGTATTAGGTGAGTCAGGTGATAATTCAGCTTGCCATGTCTTCTTTTCACCCATGTTTCTACATCAGCTATCATGGTGTGGGTCTTTGGAGTATTTTATTTGGTCATTACTTTGACGGGTATTGTTCACTTTGGTGGATTTGGTATGTTGTGCGAATGTCAAAACGTTCCTAACAGTGTTCCGCCGAACTTCTTTCAGTTAAAACTAACCCATGGACCGACGTCCATTCAAATTGCACGATATCCTTCGGCCTGCGCCCCAGAACCGAATTTCAATCACCACCACGGATGGTGATAATGATGTAATGATCATGAGCAAGATTCTCCTTCCAGGTCCATTGGGAAATTCTCCTTGTGAGATGAAAAGGAAGACGGTATGCTGCTAACAGATACTGTGGAAAACTCTGTTAGCAGATTGAATGGGAAATTTCCTTCTTTGCAGATACAGATCGGAGATCTGAATCGGGATACCCTTTTGGGCAGACAGGAGTCTACATTGATGTTCCAGATTGAACAGTCAATCGAAAGTCTATCGAGTCGTTAACAGCCGGGATTAAGAAGCCAGTTTTTTAGAAGATTCTATATCGATCAGTCTAATCGGGGAGACGACATATCGAAGGGTCGCAGAAGAAAGGTCAACCGAGGAACCCGAACGGGGAGATATTCGCGTGATGAGTGTGCATCGTTAGTGCTACGTATCTTCGTATAATATCTATTGTAGATACATATGACATTTTGAAATATATATATACGCAACTGCATGTGAAATCAATAGCAAATCTTGTGTCGTGACTGTAAGGCAAAAAAAAAGGGGAAAAGTGTCAATAAAAGTAAAATTGTAAGAAACTATTTCTCTGTGTTTTGTGTTTTGTGCATTCGCTCGTTGTCCCAGGTTGTTTTTTTGTGTGTGGACAGTGTTCGGCGGAACAGTGTTAGCAACGTTTTGACATTCGCACAACATACCAAATCCACCAAAGTGAACAATACCCGTCAAAGTAATGAACAAATAAATAACGTCAAATTGGTGACCCCGACGTGATCTGTACACACAGCACACACTTCCCGTAGTAAACAGAACTTCACACACGATAATGACTTCCGCATAGAGCACCGACACACTCGTCTGCTTCGACGTTCTCTCGTTCTCTCCGTCGTTCGCAGCGAAGCTGATCGGAACGCAGTTACTGAGGAGGGATTGGTATGGCGTATCTAACAGATACACACACAATTCACAAGCAAAATAGGGAAGAACACCGAACGAAAATCGAATAAGAAAATACACCAGAGCCATATACCATAGCGATAACATAACAATTCACATCAGTGGAGTATATTCGAGTTTAAAAATCAAATTCTAAACACGGCCAGTAGTCTGATGGGTAACGCTTAGGTTCAATTTTTGGTGATTCTAACTGTCATAGCGTCAGTTCGAATCACATGTTCTTCTTCACTATTATTTCAAACGCTATAGGTCCATCTATTATATTATCTAATATTAGCTGAGTCAGGTGATAATTCAGCTCGCCATGTTTTCTATTCACCCATGTTTCTACCCACCTTCGTTGCCATTCTCTTAGATTTGAGAGCTCTAATTGTGACCGATCTTCGACGATTCTCTTGGGAGAACTCATGCAATGCAGCGTTTTATTTAGCTGCAATGTCAAGTGGTGTCCTCCCGGCCAAAACATTTATGCCATCTTCGGATACCGTTCGGAATGCACAGCATACTCTTAATGATGCCAGCCTATGTGGCATACCTCATGCACGACTGGGTAGCAGTCTCGCCAAAACTTTGCATACTCCTGCCGTTTTGTCACTCGTGTTTCTCAGGTGTTCCTTGAAAGTCAACCTATTGTCGAGTATAACACAAAGATATTTAATATAGGGGCTTGATCTGATTTGTCCTCTATTTCCAACTTTCTTGCGGCTGCTTATTAAAACTGCTTCCGTCTTATGTCGAGCTAGTTTCAGTCCGGATATATCTAGCCACCATTTAATGCTCTGGATTGCTTGCGAGCAAATATTCTCCAGGTCATCTAAATGTTTAGCTACAGCCACTATTGCCAAATCATCGCGTACCCAATAATTCTAATCCCTCCTGGTACATTGAGCCTGAGCACACCATTATACATGATATTCCAAAACAGCGGACCTAATACAGATCCCTGAGGTACACCCGCTGTTATTTGATATTCCTGTGGTCCCTCATCTGTGTCATAGACCAGTCTTCTATCGGAGAGATAGTTTGCTATTATACACACCAAGTAGGGTGAGACTTGCAGATCGCCCAACGCTTCTAGGATCCGGTTCCAGTTCACCGAGTTAAATGCATTTTTAACATCTAGTGTCACCACCGCACAATATTTATTCGTACCTTCCAGCTATCGTACTTCAGCTATCGCATTGCGAGCGATGTCGCACACCACAGATAGTGCCTTATCGGTTGATCTATCTTTCCCGAACCCATATTGCCATTCAGATAGCCCCGATGTCCCCTCAGTGAATTGTTTCAGACTCAAGCAGTTTCCCCACTGTGTGCACAACGGATGATAAGACGACAGCGCTCCTGGATTCTTGACCCCTTTTGGTATAAGCACAAGCCGTTTTTTTTCGATCGTTTAGGAAATTGTCCTGTTTGAAGACAGGTTGTGAAGAGACTGCTGAAGACTTCCGGCTTTTTTGTTAAAGCAGTCTTCACTACAGCGTTAGGCATACCATCCAGTCCCGGGGTCTTGTTTTTTTTTTAACAACTCTTGCAGCCAAGAGCACCTCTTCGGTGGTCACGGGAGGTATACACACACAATACACAAGCAAATAGTGAAGAACACCGAACGAAAACCGAATAAGAGAATGCATCAGAGCCGTATACCATAGCGATAATATAACAATTCACATCAGTGGAATATACTTGCGTTCGAAAATCGAATTCAAAACACGACCAGTAGTCTGATGGGTTGCGCTTTGGTTCAATTTTTAGTGATTCTAACTGTCATAGCGTCGCTTCGAATCACACTTTTTTCACTATCAATCCCAAACGCTATAGTATCTCTCCTTCAGTGATACTTCACTCCATTGGTACTCTCAACACCTCATCACACTGCGGGAAGAGCACGGCAACGATTCTGACCGTGTCAGTTTTACTTTTTTGCATTTGACTACTGTTGTTGTGTAGTCTTTTCGTGACTATTCTGTAGGAGCTGCCTCATGGGTTGTTATTTAATTGATCCCTTAGGGAGCAGAACGCGTCATATTTACTTTTGCGGATTACATTTCTCAACTCCTTCCGTTTGTTGACGAATTCCGCATGTAAATGTGGGTAGGTGTCACGGTCTCTTGCTCTTTGTTGCAAGCGTCTTAGCATGTTGGACTTCGATCGCACATGGGCGATTTCTGAGTTCCACTAATACACTGGTTTGATAGCCCCTGCTGGTTGTCTTTGTCGTGGCATAGAAGCATTACATGCGGTAGTTAGCCACTTCATGACTTTTCCAGCCTGCCTGTTCGCATCTGCCACTGCGTCAAGGTGTTCGATTTGGTCTTCCAGTATATAATCGAGCAGTTCCGCAACGAGATCCTTCTCTTTCCACCTATTTTTCTGGGTTTTCATCGGCAATTTTCTAGTGATGAATCCCCTGTGTGGTAATAGTTCATACATCACGTCTTGGTGGTCACTATGGGTGTAGGTGTCCAAAACTCGCCACTCTATACGTCTTGCCAACATGGAGCTGGCAAATGTGATGCCGATTTTGGACCGGCCTCTCTCGTTTATGAAGGTGTCATGAACATCATCATTGAGTAACACCATATCTAGGACTGCGACAGCTTCGAGTAGTGCCTGGGCTCTACTGTTGGTCCTTGTGCTTCCCCATTCTATTGCCCAAGCATTGAAATCTCCAGCAACTATAAAGGGGCTCTTATCTCTAGCTTCTTGCGATGTTACGGACCTCGTATCCATGCCTTCGCCCAACACACTATAAGCCATGAATTTCCCCTTTCTACCGGTAAATTGGAAATATCGTCAAGTAGCTAATTAACAGTGTTACGCTATCCAAAAAACATTTAAATTCTTTCATCTCCCACCTTGGCGGAGCGTAACAACAATAGAAATGAATTCCTCTGATCTTATTTTGATGTGTAATTGATTTGTATTGTTTTTATTGACTTAGTACCGGTTATATTTTGACAGAATATATGAACCCAGAGGTTAAGATGTAAAACCTCAAATATATTTTTCTCGGATGAAAAAAATCCCAAAATTTGATAGAACATAAAGGCGGCTGCCGGTGTAACAAACGAAGCAGTGGACGAGACAGCCAAAGACGTTGGTGATATAGTGACGTTTGTCAACCCTTCACATTCGCATTTTTTGACATTTTTGTAATATAAGTCCGATGTGACATTGGCCATCTAGCAGTCTGATTGTGATTATATTTTAGTTAATTAATTTATTCAATTGGTGCAATATGTTACTATTCACGCCTTAATTTTCAGTCAAATATAAATCTCTAAAATGTCCTTTCGAATATTGCGTACTCCGTGAAATTCGCATCAAATATTCGACCCATCATCGGATGGAGATAACATCCTGGGGTGGTTTCCCCAAGAGAATTCTACGGCAACAACTTGTATTACCGTCGATCGAACACATTAACAAATGCGCCAGGACTCTCCCCCTGATTGTGTGCACTAATTTCTTCAAAGTGTTCTCTGTTATCCTTAAAACTTTTTTGTTGCACTTGTTTTTTAATCTTTTTTTCTGGTTTTATACTCAAATTTTATGCATTGTCTGAGGGATTCACCGTGGAATTCTAATTAATTTTTTTCCTGTACCACCGCCAGGGAAACATTTCAGCCTGAATCGAAGAAGTAATTCCTGAGGGGACTTGTATTCAATTTCATATTTTTCCTTTTTTTGTGTTTTTAATTTTTTCGTTTTTTAACAATTACTGCACCGTAAACACGTCGAAGAACAATGACGCACTGTTTAAACTGTTTAACGCAGTGCTATGAACAGCACTTATAAATTGTTGAGTTCATTTTTAGTATCCTTCGGGAAAGGCAATAAAAATGGTGGAAAATGGGATGTGGGAGGGTAGTTCTATACATTTTTTCTCACCCCTGGCGGCGTTGAAGGGGGATAAAATCGGTACTGGATTGATTCGTGACCTATATATCTGCTTCACGTATTTTAGTTGGCAAGTAATCGCATTGAGATGCTTTTTCTTGTTAAATAAATACATTTATGATTTTTAATGAGTTAAACGGAAATGTCCATTCCTATCACATGGTGGGTTGCTATCGTTTCGAAGCAGGCTACCAACAGGTGTACGAGGACGCGATCGGAAATATGGAACTTGGAATGTGGAATTTCGAAAACCTATAATGATGGGTATGTTTTCCTATAATTTATTAACCTTAAAGAGTGTCTTACCTCTCTCACTAACAAAACGCAATGACTTTTTAAATCCTCCCTCTTGGTTAAGAGTCAAAAAGTTACTATTAAAAAATACCACAGCAAATTATAACACGAAATGAATAATCCGCCCTTTGCCCTTGTATTTCGATTCGAAACGCAATTGGTGGCACTCGATTTACTATTTAATACAGGAAGGCCCACAGGAAGCCGTTCTAAAAAATGCATGTGATAATACTTGTCGCATTAAGGAGATTTTTATTCTGCCATAAAACGGTTGAAGCCTACAAAATATTTGAAATCATTGAAATCTGGGAATATTTATTATTCCCCGCCCCCCACCCCTTCCACAACGGAAGAAAAGTAACAAAAGCACATATTCGTACATTCACGTTGTTTTCGATTTGTTTTGCAGAGGAGACAGTGAAAAAAATGCTCCATTAAATATTCAAGGACATGAATAATTGATGTCTTTTGAAAGAAGTTACTTTCAACTATAAAGAAATTCAGATATTTCCTAGATAACAACAATATGAGAGAACTTGCCCCAAATGCGAGCACAAAGGACGAAGGATCCATTTCACTTAAACCCAAGTCAAGGAAGGCAACGACAAAAAACAAGAAACACCAAAAAACAAAAGGAAGGAAGCAAATCAAAACAAGCTATTCCCTTATAACAATGTCATCCGGAAAATTTCTCCACAGCAGAAACTTTACTCGCTGGATTATCCTTAATTGTTGGATAAGTTCGACACATGGACATTTTACGTGAAGCTTTGTTTAGAAGTAATTTATTTCTTTGGTAATTGTACGGAGGAAATTCAGGACGTCGTTTAAGAATTGTAACTTTGATACGTACGCGAAGTTGGAAAGTTGAAATTTAGGTTGCGTTTTGAACGAATGTATAATGAGTCGTCTTGACAGTAAAAGGCAGGGGGCGGACAATGGCAAGAAAAATAGTGTGCACATCAAGCTAGAAGCAAAGATTTAGTTCCACAATGCTTTTGTGTGGCACCTCTATAGGTAGGACGCTGCAGTAATTGGATAGAATTGGCAGAATTTCTCCAGGAAACTTGCTTCAATAACTAACTGTTACATAAAAAATACTCAATTCCAACAAGTAAAATAGAAGGTAAATTTCTCGAGAGTCAATAGACACTGTGAGAATGGAGTGAATCGGGCAAGTGGACCCGACCACTCATATCATCTTAACATTTTTAACATTATCACCTCCAGCTCGGAAATAAAAAAAACGCTCTTGCGGATTTGTTCACGACTGGATTACATGGCGTCGGTGGTTTGTTTACACAAGCATCGTATCTTCATCCTCATCGCTGGAGTTATGTTTATTCTTAATTGCACTTAAGTACAAAAATAAAAAAACATTTTGTAAATAAAAATTTATATTTTTATTTTAATTTTGATCAGAGTAAAAAAATCGTCTGCTCTTCAGAGAGTGGCTTCTTAAACTAAATTTATTTTTACATCAAATCTTATCCTTAGGCTTATCTTTCTACATAATAGATATTATATTGCAATTTGCTTAACTACCTTTTTCGTGATTCCACGAAGTCTTGTTAATTACCTTTTAATTAGTTCTTAATAGGTTGTATTTCCATCTAGAGAAATTAGGTATTGTCGTAACATATGTTGCGATAGACATTACATTGCAATTTGCTTATTTTATATTTTAATGTTTCTATTTAGAGGAAATGTGTAATTAGGTTACACATTTTGATAGATGGTTTTTTTGGTGTCGTCGAAGGATTCTTTGACGTAACACTGGTCTCTGCGTGACTTGTTGTTGCGCAACTTTTAAAAATAAAACCTTCGACTTGACTTAGAGGATTTTACACTATTGTGGCGATTGCACCGCACAATACGAAGACTGCTTCTCAACTATAGTTTATGTATGGTATGTAGCCATGTTTCTTCCTACTCAGTAACTTTGTTACCTTCAAATTCGTGTGTGGAACGGCGGTGTAAGCATGTAGCGGTGTACGCGGAAGTCGGAGTATGCAGAGTGATCCGGTGCTGAGGACAGAAATCATTTTTGTGTGGTAGAGTTCTATAGCGTTTGCGACGATAGTGAAGAGCGTGTGATTCGAACCGACGCTATCACGGTTAGAACAATAAAATATAGAACAAAAAATTCTACGCATCAGGCCACTGTCCCATGTATGAATTCGATTTCTAAACTCAAGTACATTCCACTGATGTGGATGTGCTATATTATTGCTATGGTATACGGCTTTAATGGATGTGCTTTTGGTGGTTTTGTTCTTCACTATTGGCGTATGTATCTGCTAGAAACGCCACCGTCCTGTTTACCTTCATTTCATTATTTTTTTAACATTTTTTATTTCCGTTTTTGTCTTAGATTCTAAATTACAGGCTCGACAAAAAATGGTTAAATTCTAGCTGAATTATCTTATGTTATAACCTACTGGTCCTACACAGGCGCTCTAAGCTAAACTTTACATGTCTATTATACAATTTGCTTTTAGACGACAGAACTTTATTTGTTTTTTAATTATGTTTATTTTAATAACAAAGAAAAACTAAAAAAAAAACGTTGTCAATTTTGTTTTTTTAAACTTAAAATTAACTTACATCTATGTATATGTGACGGCTCAGCACAAACCATACCCACCGCGCAATCGCCCCAAACAAAGACTCACGCCGGGAGTGGCTTTCGACTAATTAAGTCAAGCACACTCTAAGTCACCCTCACACACAAAGGGGAGTCACGTCTGAATTGGTGTGGAGTCGGGGCGGCACTACGTGGGTCTCGTTCACACGTAGAACGAGAACCGGCGCCGGATCTTGTGGGGTTTCTTCAAGGCGCCGAAGATCCACCCATCGCTTTAATCCCACCTAACCTGCAATTACCATAGCCAACTTACCTGCAATCGAGTAGCGTTAAGCTACCCTTTCAATAACCTACACCTGAAAATTAAACCCTCAGCAACAGCATGTATTTCAACCAAACCATTGCGGTTCATTTTACATGGGTCAATTAGGAATCTGAGCGGTTCCTCTGGGCGGCAACATGTCCATCAACGTACCCGTATCATCCTGCGCCCCCTTGTTCCAACAACCCGTTGGTCCAAAAAGACAAGTCGGCTACTTGCTTGCTTGCACATCTGCAAGCCAGATTTCTAATAAGCATACCCTACGATCTATTTTCCAATTAAAGAATAAACAAACCTCCATCCTAGCCCTGGCCGTGGCGAGTAATCTTCTGTTGAGCTAAAATCACCAAAGAACCCATTTCCGTCGCCTATAATATTCCCTAGTACTGTCTACAATATGGCTTTAGCCTTCAACTACGCATGTTTATTTGCATACTAGCATGACCGATTTATACGATCCGTTGCCATATCGAGGAACGATCGCCGCATCAGGTCATGCCTAGGATGCGCTGTCCAAACAACGAGCAGCCACGATTACCACGCTTGCTATCGAAACGAAATGCTTCCGTTTACTCAATGTAAACAGAAGAAGATATTTTCGCCTGACGCAACATCTCTTGTACATCGAAGTCTGTTGTTATAATATCAACAGCATAGGAAACCAATTCCTATGATTTATGACGGCATGTCATTACCCGACCTTTTATTTAATCAGCTGAGCATCCGAATTTTCTTTGTGCACCCTACGCAACCGCGTTGTCGTTGCTTCCAACGAATGGGTGTGCCATCCTGACTTGTACGGTCCCAGAGGGGATTCCACGATTGGAATTTCCAATTTGATCGCCATTGGCCATCACCAAGGAGAGAGTAGGATTGGCTCCTCCCAGATGGATAGAAATCCACCTTCATCACGATGCGTGGATGTTGACGACGAATTAGTCGTGGAGTCTGATTTTTACCACCACCGCGATCGTTGAGTTTGCTGGAGTTCAGTCGATTGTTTTTCATGTCATTTTTATGGAGTCAGTTTTGAATCGCGGAACCTATCAACACGGAGTCATTGAAATTGTACTGTTGACTTCCTTTTCGCGTTTGTGCATTTAAATTAGCCATTCAGTTTTTCTTGACACTCGGAACTAATAGATTATATGAACGTAGAGTTTTCTCGGGTACGGCTGGAAGTGTGAATATATATACACTTAAGATCTGGGGGAAACAAAACATTAAAAAAAAAACACAAAAGACAGAAATAAATAGTCAACCTTTGCTTAAGCCTTTGTAATGACTTGTAAAATGTGAATGACAACCAAATAAATTACAATAGACGTGAAACAGTGTGTGTTTGTTTATCTGATGTCCGCTCCGTTTGGGAAGTCATTTTCGAGACAATCCTTTCGACCAGAATTCCGCAATTTTAAGTGGAGTTGTTGCTGAACCCCATGCCCATAAAGGCGTACGAGCGATACCACCCACAATCTCTCCCGGCAATTTCATTCGACACACACCACATGTGTGCAGAATTGGCGTGAGTACTCTCCCATTTGGATATCCCTCGCCGCCGAGACCGAACGTCTCGAGAAGGAATCAACATTAGCCTCCGCCAGGGATTCCAGCGACAGCAGCCTCATCGATGCCAACAGCAGCCGCCTTTACGACAACGTCGATTTGGGGACCAAAACCCCAAATATATACTTTTTTTTTAATTTCTTAAGAACCCAATATAATATAACTTAAATTTTACTCTACCCTAATCCTAGAAAAGCTTATTATGTGTAAGTTGGTTGATGTTGGTGTTACTTTACCGACTTTGGTACAGCGGCAAAAAATAGAGCTTTTAAGTAATGGCGTTCCAATCCCACTGTTGTTAACAGAACGAATTTTGTTAGAATCAGAAACCCGTGCAAACAGGCGATTGATACCGCGAAGAAAGCTCACAACGGCAGAGTGACTAATAAACTCCTTCGGTGCCCGACTGGTTCGCGCCCCTTCTGGTCAATGGCAAAAGCTGTCAGCGGTAACTTCGCTTACTCCTCTTTCCCTCCATTGGTGACAGACAGCGGGACGTTAGTCACAAATTCAAAGGATAAAGCTGATGTGTTCGCGAATTTATTTTCCACGAATTCAAACTTCGATCCCGGTCTTTTGGAGCCGCCTGTGATCACGCCGGTACGGGATTTCATGCGGGATATGAGATTTCGCCCGCATACTATTCAACGCATTCTACGTGCACTAGATTGTAGGAGGGCAACCAGCCCGGACGGAATACCATCAATAGCCATTAAGAGCTGTACTCCAGAACTATTGCCGGTTCTTGACAGACTTTTCTGTTTATTTTATGTACAGAGGACCTTTCATGCCTGCTGGAAAATCGCTCGAGTTCAACCAATTCCAAAGACGGGAAAAAAGTGTCTCCCACAAAATTACGGACCCATAGCATTACTGTCTATGTTATCTAAGGTGATGGTAAATGCCATCAATACTGAGTTTGTGGGGAGCGAAGTCGTGGCGCCAGCATGGGCGCAGGGTCCTACCTCGTCCACACGAATTAGAAGTTCCGTCGATCACCGAAAGAAATCTGTTCACCAATGGTTATCAACACAAGGAGTAAAACTCCGCCACAAGACATACACCAGAAAGAAAGGTAAATGAAATGCACTGTTTTAATGTTATTAATTTGTTTATTTATTTGTGTCCATGTTTTTGTTTTTAAATGAAGTGGGTAAAACTAATTAAACGACAAGTGTACACTTGGAATGTGTCACGATGGGATACAATTTATTTTCTGTCCACATGATTTTATTTCATTGTTCATTTTTTTTTGATCTGATGAAATAAGTTCGTTAAGTAACAGTAATTCCACACATTAATGTAATCGAGCACATAAGAAAATATAGATGGCACTTAGCACGAGAAAACTATTAATACACTCGGGGGAGTACGCGTCCCACAGCGCTACGGGAGCGGAGATGAAGGACCGTCCGGCTCGGTCGGGTGATGGAAAACGACTCACTGAAGGTTGTAATCCGACGCTTGATCTAATCCCCAGTTCGATGGTGAGATCGTATAAAGTTAGAGAAAACTTCTCTAAGGGTGTGGCCACCAAGGAAATGCAATCTTTCCTTAATGCCAGTGACCAATGGACGGCGATCTCTGGTATTGCAGTGGTGTATATGTGTGCTCGTGTAGATCATATTGTATACTCAGGTCAATGGGAAATGAAACCGAAAAATTGAAGGGACCAAGGGCATCGTGTGCAATGAGGTTCAGCTAAGTAAATAGCTGCATTGCTATTGAGAAAAAAAGGCGCTAAAAGGATTTGGCATTCCCAGGGAATTGGATGTTTATGGCATCGCTGCCGAGGGTAAAAACAAAATTCTTGTTTGCATTTGGTTATGCTATAGAATTTGTATTTGGCGGTAAACGCGAGACCAGTGATAGTTTGTCGATGGACAAAAGGGTCTGGATATTGCAGCTGAATCAACAGTTGCAAGTCGTTAAGATGCAATTTAGATGATTTCACAATGACGGTTGTGTATAGCATCTATGTCGATTGTGAATGGCATCTATGGCAACTCAAGGGTCGGATTCTAGTGTGAATATTTACACTAATCGAGAATTTGGTTCTTGGTCGCTAATGTAGAGATGCATTGATGCATGCGTGAATGCCCTTGTGGGAGAAATTCTTTTCAGGGATTCCTAGGTAATGCGTTGAAAGCATTCATTACTCTTGAGAAGGGAAACGTTTCGTTGCAAGGAATGTTTGCAGGTGTTAATGCAGTTGCATTAGCGAAACAATGGGGTTTTAGGAGCTTCCGGACGGGAAGCTAGGGGGTAATTGGGAAGTAGGTCGTGACGTTTAGTGGAACCGCCACAAGTTAATTAAGTATATGGAGTGCAAGGGACTTTTGAATGATCGTTAATACGGATTCCGTGGCAACCGGTCCACGGGAGACCCTTTGACACTTATAACCGATATATTGACATCTGCGATTGAGCGGCATGGTGAGTTAAGGGCGGTTGCATTGGATATCTCCAGGGCTTTTGACCGCGTCTGGCACGGGGCATTGCTGAGCAAACTTCGTTCATATGGACTTTCTCAGCAGTTTCGCGACTGGATGAAGAGTTTCATCGAAATTCGGTTGATCCGGGTTGTTGTGGACGGCGAGTGTTCAAATCTGTATCCTGTTAATTCGGGGGTGAATCAAGGTTCTATTTTGGCTTCAACCTTGTTTTTGCTTCACATAAATGATTTCTTGGACACAACGGATAACAAAGCGTTCAGTTTTGCGGATGATAGTAAGCTTGTTTCCTCCTTTTCGAGTGATCGGCCGATTGGTGCATCAACGTCACACCAGCTGAGATGTAGACAAATTGAGTCTCTGAATCGGGATCTGGATAAGGTTCTGCAGTGGGGAAGAGCCAAACCCGTCGACTTCAATGCGGCGAAGACACAATATACAACATTCACAAAGAAAAGTGGATCATCGGTTCCACAGCTGATGATGAATGGCCATGCCCTCGGATCTGGGGAAAGCTTGAAATTGCTCGGCGTCATGGTCTGTGGGAATGTATCATGGCATAAACACGTATCGAGCATCGCCAGGCCAGCCTTAGGAAAATTGAGCTATCTTTTTAGAGCCAAGAAATATTTTACTCCGGTCCAACTTTTTCTTCTGTACAAATCCCAAATTACACCGGCGCTCGAATATTGTTCTCATGTTTGGAGCGCTGCTCCTAAACATACCCTCGATCTACTTGAGAGCCTACAGAGACGAGCGATCCGCCTGATCGGGGACTCGGCGCTGACGTCGGGACTACAGTCGCTATCACATCGAAGGCGGGTAGCCGACCTCTGTCTGTTTTACAGATATTATCATGGATACTGTTTTTCGGAGATTCGTGATATTGTTCCACGCAATTCGGCTTATGTGCGAGCCACAGACAATCCGATGGATCGCAACAGTTTGCGGTTCATCTCCCGACGGGGCGAACATCCCTGTATCAGAACTCGCTCCGTTACAGAGCGGGGAAGCTGTGGAACTCCCTTCCTTGAGTGTTACCGGAGCGTTACAACCTGCAATTGTTCAAAAAGAATTGCAACAGTTATTTGGTGGCAATTCGGGGCGCCCACTCGGCATTATAGGTTCGCCTCTCCTGAGAAAAGTGTTAAAAAAAAAAAAAAAATCCTGATCACTTCAAAGAACGTTTAACCTGAAACGATGGGAATAATAACAAATAATAATAATAGTACTAATACACTTTTTTTAACCCAAAACGGGTGCACAATGGGCTTTCGAGGTGCCCTTAAATGTAAAAGCATAATGTGCGGGGTACGACTGTAATGTAATTTCATACCAAATGTTTTCTATTAAAGCACAGAAACGTTAAATGAAATCCTCATACGAGCAAACAGCAAACAGTACCAACATCCTTTCACCCTACATCTAAACATATGTGTCAAAGTGCAGCTCCTTTCCCCTCAAATTTTCCATACGATTTCTTTAATTCTATTAAAAATCCACCCACCAACAATTTTACATCAGTTATAGGTAACTGGCTCTTCGTAAGGAAAATTACGAAACATCCCTGACATAGATTTGGTGGTTAAATATTTTGATGGTAAGTAAAAAAGGGTTAAAAAGGAAATAAAATCTCCTCCACCATATATCTCCGAATTATATGGCGAAGTTAATTATGAATGAGTGCACACTCAATTATAATTAGGACAACTGGCCGCATTTCATGGAAAAAGGCAATTAAATATTTATGTATTCAAATCATTTATAGCAAATTACACCGAAGAAATAGAAGCATCGCAGACCTTGGATAAACATTGGAACTTAGAACCCATTGGTTTGCATTATAACTTTGTTACATTCTGAGAAATGCTTAAGGACGTGCAGTCTAAACGAAATATTTGATTATGATTTTATTAATTTGGTGAATCAAAAGTTATAAGTGTGTGAGAATGAATGTGATTAATTAAAAAACTTGCTCTTTTACTTACCCTACAAAACACCTTCGCATCAGACCACGATCGTTTGCTATAGTCGTGATTATGTTGGGATCACTACTTTCCTCTTGGAACGACATTTCACTGTGTGCTTCATGATCCTTATTAGCGCTTTTTCGCACGCATTTATTTATTTCGAACGATAATTGCGATGGGTCACAATTGGTTTGCATTTTCTTTGTTTTAAGCCATTTGGCTGCAATCCCTCTTGGCCAAATTCTGGAGAGGAAAGGAAGCCCGGGTAGCATGGTAGCCTAGGAGGGATCGCAATATTCGGCTTCGCTTTTGCATTTTGTAATTGCTCTCTTATCGCTTGGGATTTACCGAAATAGTCGACATATGGCGATTGTTTAAGAGAATACATTTTGTATTTTTTAACTTTTAGATAGACTGTGGATAAAATCCTCTGTAGGTTCTGAGACATTTTTATATGACTTTATTAATCCGAAACCCCTGCTATTTATACGTAAATATTGACTATGATCAGATATTCACCCTTAGGCAGGCGATGGAAAAATGTTAGGAATTTAAGATTCCATTATATCATCTATGTTATTTATAGACATTAAAGCCGCCTACGACAGCATAGTCAGGGTAGAACTATATAATGACTTGAGAGAGTTCGGCATTCCAAACAAATTGATACGACTTTGAAGGTTGACCATGACCAACGTAACTAGTCAAGTAAAAATAGCGGGATTGCTGTCCAAACCAATAAACATCTTTAATGGACTTCGACAAGGGGACAGTCTGGGCTGCCACCTCTTCAACCTGGCGTTGGAGAAAGCAATCCGTGACTCTGGCGTTACAACAAGAGGGACTATTGTCACCAAGTCCTGCCAGATACTTGCCTACGCAGATGACATCGACATCATCGGTAGAACCGAATCGGCTGTACAGGAATCCTTCTCCCAGATCGAACAGGCGGCACAAAAACTGGGACTGCACATTAATGAGGGAAAAACTAAGTACATGGTGGCAACTTCTGTGAAGATAAGACCTAACGTTGGTCAAACTATCAGGGTAGTGGAGCACGAATTTGAAGTAGTGCAATCCCTTAACTACCTTGGGTAAATAGTATCAGCCGATAACAATATGGAAGAAGAAATACGCGGACGGCTGATCAAATCCAACAAAGCCTACTGTGGTCTATCAAGGCTCTTTAAATACCGAAATTTATCCAGAACATCCAAGCTACTACTGTACAAGACCATGGTCTTACCAGTACTCATGTATGGATCCGAGACCTGGGTGTTCAATAAAAGGCACTTTGAACTCTTAGCCGCGTTCGAGAGGATGAATTGTTGGCCACGTATGTGAGGGAGGACGATTCCGGGGACGCTACAACCATGAGTTATTGTTATATAATCAATACCAATTAATTATCACCCCCCTAAAATACATTTAAAATCCTGGACAATCCATATCCTTTCCCAATACCAATACATCACATAAACAGTACAATAGCATATTGGGAATATGCCCAAGCAATAGACAAATTTTAAAATAAAATAACATTCCTAACAATACCAAATCTCTATCCCAATAGATAATATTTGGTTGGCCATAAGGTCCCAAATATTATACACTGAATGCGAAAACAGTTCGTTCCCCAATAAGTGTCCTTTGTGAGAAGTACCGTTGTTACATAACGGTGCACTGAAAAAGGAAACGAAATGAAAAGGGATATGGATTGGCGGATACGAGGATTAAGGTCTCTTTAACGTATGCGGTGAGCGAGTGTGGTCGTGTGCACCGGTTAATATTTAAATTAATACGCTTGTTATTCTTTTTATAATTGTATGTGGAAGCGTGCGGTTGTGTTTCTGAACAATTAATCAGTTTGTTAAAGAAACAATACATCAGTTTGTTAAAGAAACCTTAAATCAGTTTGTTAAATAAACAATAATTCAGTCTGTTAAAGAAAAAATAAATCAGTTTGTTAAAGAAACAATAAAAATAATTCAGTTTGTTAAAGAAACAGTAAAAATAATTCAGTTTGTTAAAGAAAAAATAAATCAGTTTATTAAAGAAACAATAATTCAGTTTGTTAAAGAAACAATTAATTAGTTTGTTAAAGAAATAAGAAATAAACAATAATTCAGTTTTTTAAAGAAAACATTATTAACATAGAGACCATCGGAGTTAATAAATTAAAATCTATAGTCAAATATTGCCACCGAGTTTTCATTTTTGACCTGCTTCGCTCCACTTCCACCTGTAGCAGAAGCCGCAATAACCCACGTCTCAACGACATCCAAGACCGATCCGAGATAAGTTTTGCACCAATAAGGAACCAAAATTTCAATTGTTACATTAATAACGTAACGAAATCGTTACGTTGTTAAAAGGATACATAACATTGTACGCAATCTACCTTGAAGCTCCGGTGGGCGGGACACCTAGCTCGAATGAGTGAAGAGGAGCCTGCCCGAAAAGTCCTTTGTGGCAGGATGTATAGAAGGAGACAGCGCGGGAGACCTTGTCTACGATGATGGGATGGCGTAGACCAGGACGCCCAGAGCCTGGGAGTGCCAAGCTGGATGACATCGGCTCGAAATCGGGACCGGTGGAGAGATTTGTCAACTAAGGCCAAGACCGGATCCCGGTTGTAGTGCCAATGATGATGATTGTCTATGAAACAATTATTCATATGTCGTAATAGTCTAAATAGAATGAATTGTTTAATGATTGTGATGAACCTATTGTAGAAGTGGGTCATCGTTCGTGCTGCAGTTCAATCGGAAGTTTTGGCTGAGGCGGCATTTTGTAGTGTGAATTGTTTATGTTTGCTTTTCGATGAATAGGCAATGCAATGATCGTATTGTTCGTCGTTTGTTTAGTAACGTAATTATCATAAACAGCGATAGTGCGTTAATGCGTCTTGGTTGATTGTGTTTACCCGGCTTTCGGGACGTCAGTCAATTTGTATTTAAATGATCTCGGATCACACGATCACGCGTAAAATCATGGAGATATAATTTATGTGTGATGCGTAAATCTACACCACGGAGATCGTGTAGGTGTATGGCTCCTTTGCAGGGAAAAGGTTTTGGCTTCTAGCTGAACTTGTGGGATTACTCGTACCACAAGGAGACCTGATGATGTTCGCGATAACAAATTTTTGTCAGACCTAAAAGGTCCGAAATGTAGCCCTGATTTTTCTTGAACAATTTACGGATTTTATGAAGCAGTAGGGTGGTTTCTTACAAGGGGCTTTGATTGAATTCTACCTAGCTAGTTAAATGCGTCACCCTCCATCCATTCAAAACTGTTCAGGAGTAAAGATGAAGTATGCGCTTACATTGGCTAGATCTTACATCCTATCATTGTCAGTTAAGTCACCACAATGATATGCAATTAAACGGATCTAGAGCAGCGGGGGTATATGCGCTCCACAAAAGAATTCGACCAATTTGCGGTCCATCTACCGACGCCGGGAACATCTCTGCATCAGAACTCGTTTCGTTACAGAGCGGGAAACCTGTAGATTTCGCGAGCGGTACAGCCAGCAACTGTTCAAGGAGAACTGCAATAGTTATTTAGTGGCATCTCGGTGCGTCGTTTTGGCGTTATAAGTTCGCCTCTCCTGAGAGAAGTATAATAATAATTTAAATAAAAAAATTCTTTATTATACTCCTCTTATGAGAGGAGTATACCAGGTGTACCGGTGTGAAGTGAGCGTCAAGATACAAATGTAGCGATAGGGAACGTTTGTTGTAAACGAGCCCTTATATTTTCTTTATTTGGTTGCTATGATATCTGTCAAATATATTTAGTATGCAGCAAGTCATTGTACAAACAACATCATTTTTTCAATCCTGTTAAAAATGTCGAATTTTGTACCAGAAAATGATGATTTGCGGAAAGCATTAATTTTTCGTTTTCATTTGAAGAAAAGTGCTGCAGACTCGCATCGAATGCTTGTCGAGGCTTATGGTGATCATGCTCTATCGGAAGCAACATGAAAGAGATGGTTTAAGCGGTTCAGAGATAATGATTTTGATGTGCGAAATGAAGAACGTGGATGACTACCAAAAAAGTTTGAAGTAGTCGAATTGCAAGCAATATTGGATCAAGATGGCACTTTAAGTCAAAAACAAATGGCACAAATATTAAATGTTGCACAACAAACAACTTCTGACCATTTAAAAGCTATGGGAAAGATCCAAAAGTGTGGAAACTGGGTGCCACATGAATTGAATGACAGGCAGATGTAAAAGCGAAATACCACATGTGAAACGTTGCTTCAACACGAAAGGAAGTCAGTATTGCATCGAATTGTGACTGGTGATGAAAAATGGATTTATTTTAAAAATCCTAAACGCAAAAAATAATGGGTACATCCAGGAGAAGCGTCAACATCGACTGCAAAGCCTGATCGGTTCGGAAAAAAGACAATGCTCTGTGTTTGGTGGCACCAGAAAGGGATGGTGTATCATGAACTTCTAAAACCTGGCGAAACTGTTGATGCGCAACGCTACCCACAACAAATGATCAATTTGAACCATGTATTGATCGAAAAACGACCAGAATGGGCCACAAGACACGGAAAGGTAATTTTGTTGCATGATAATGCTTCGAGTCATACAGCAAAATCCGTCCATCCGCCGTATTCACCAGACTTGGCTCCTTCCGACTACCATTTGTTTTCATCGATGGGACACGCATTGGCTGAGCAGCATTTCAATTCCTACGAAGAAGTCGAAAGTCGAAAATTGGGTCTCCGAATAGTTTGGCTCAAAAGACGACCGGTTTTATTGGCGTGGTATCCACAAATTGGCAGAAAGGTGGCCGAAATGTGTAGAGAGCAATGACCAATACTTCGAATAAAATGTTTTTTACTTTCCCCAAAAAAAGCTCAGTTCAAACCGGTACACCTGGTAATAAAAAAAAAAACTTATAGGGAACTTCCTCCTAGGTAAACTAATAAAAATTTGCCAATAGTCTCAGTAAGTTTCGAGTGTTAACGCTGTCAGAACTTCGTTAAAACTCCTTACACCTCATTGTTAGTCTCATCAAACTCCTATTGCACAGTTACATTTATTTTAAAGCCGCACGTGGCAATCACATCAACAACTCTCAAATTTTCGTTTCCCTCCCAACAGAAAGGACGAATTAGGTATCACGCAATTTCCCACAAAATATTGTCTCATCCTGAGAGACACATGTAAACTGATGCGTAAAATATGCAACAATTAGCTACAGCAACTAGCACTCATCCGGCTGGTATAACTCTCTATAGTTCTACCGAAGCGCTGTCCAAACGACAATAACTTTTATGAATATTTAAAGGCTGCTCCTTACGTACACATTTGGTTCAAAATATCGCCATTTTGGGATACACAGGCTTTCAGCAAGATTCGTGCGGCACACGACTCCCTCTGATGTGTTTGTAGATGCTCCTGACAGATGTGTAACATTTGATTTGAGAACGAAAATGCTTCCTAATTACTATCAACCGAGGTAATATCCATCCCCAACCTTGTTAACATCCCATCGCTCCCCCCTTTAGCATCTATCTCGCTTACACTTTCTCTCACTGGCTCTGTCTCTTCCGCAGTGAAATTAAAAACGCTTTCCGAAATCTAATTCTCGGTTGCGTGAATATAAATTAGAATTTAATACAGTGCACGTTACCGGTCCCTAAACAAAAGGGGTTAAGAAGGCGGTAACGATGCCCTTATGTAGTATGGGATTTTGTAATTAGTAGACCGCTGAGAATAGACCGAAAATTCAAAAGTTCTCGGACAATTTACAATGTACAAATATGACATGGTGTTTACGGATAAATCCAAACCTAATGTGTGCTCGAAACACACTAGTACCAACCTAATAATGCTAATTTCGCATTAACGAGAACAATGAAGACAATTTGCAAATCGCATGCAATATTCATTCTCATTTAATCCGAGGTAAACACATAAAATCATCCTTTGCGTTCTTACGACAACATAGCTCACATGCCATGCTCCGGCTTTGAGTGGCCCACCAGCCCACCAACCCACCAGCTCTCCAGTGCACACACCCTGCCATCCCACCCCATGCCTTACGCTCTCGTCGCATGATGGATAGCAGTTCGTGTAGCACTCATTGGTTAAGGGTGGACTATGAATTTTTTGTGGGGCACGAGTTTGCAAGAAACTCTATGGGGATAAGGCTTATTTCCGGAAGGTTGGATGGATATGATTCCTTGTGTCGTGATCACAATCAGCTGCATTATTATGACAAATCCTCTTTTTCTCATCAATAGTTTTGTGGTTTGCTGTTGGTTAGCTTACTGTCTCTGATTGGCCTTGTTTGTGTTGGGTACAATCTGGGTAGGCAGGGTCGTTGGTTTTCGGTTAGACATGGGAGGTAACTAATGTTATTGGGATATTACTTGTTAGCATATTTGGATCCTTGTTGGTAGATTGTTTTATAGCTTGTGCCAGTGGGGAAGTAATACAGTGTTTAAGGGCTTTCAAATGAAGTAGGGTTGGGATGGAATGAATGACGTCCAATAGGATAGTTCAAAATTTTCTAACAACTTTTTTCGACTTATGCTTTTATATTCGTAATACGTATTATCACACTAAGAGATGACAATTTGCAAGATTAGCTGAGCATTTATATAGACGAAATGATTCAGCTTCATTTAAGGGTAGCACACTAATCGTAGTCCAAGTGTTCTTTCGGAAGTTGCAAATGAACTATTTGTTGTTGTGGAAATTGAAACTAATTTCAAGTTTTGAGATCCTACATTGACCTTAGCCATATAGTTCTTTTATTTGATTTGTGGATAAGCTGTCAATAATTTTGGGTTTTCCAATGGGGACATAACAATTTGGTACTTAAGCAAAACACAGAGTAAGAAAGAGAAATCGGGTTAATTTTTTTTTTCTTTGGGCTATCGCTTACCCAATGGTTATGGCAAGATTAAAGGGACATAAAACCCCAATACGGTCCAATATGTTGTGCTCAAGCACAATCCTTAAAAGAGATACAGAGTGTATGCCAAGGAATATGCGACAAAAACGCCCCTGGTCACGAATGGATTCCAAACGAACCTATCAAAGCTGCACTTAGAAAGAGACCAAATGTATTCCAAGCCGTGATGCCAAAATGTCAGGAAGAAGTAACATTTGCCTACACCATCGGCAAAGGAAAATAATAAGTCACCAGATAGCCCATCATCCTATCCCGCCATATGTCTACTGGATACAATATGAAAAATCCTGAAGAGGATTTGTGGCGATTCCGCCAAACCCCACTGACTATTAACCTAAGGAACCCCCATCCCTACAACCCAGTCTGTATCAACTTTCTACTAATGCAATCGCATTAAGCCCCTGGAAATGCTTCACGCAACAAAATTCACCAAATGTATTTACCTAAAAGCTCCTGGAAGAGAATTCTTACCTGCATTCATTTATTCGAATTCAAAATTTCTTTTAAGAATTCTGTTCCAAACAGCTGCAATGCATAGCTTAGACAATGATCTACCCGATCCCTTTGTCTTCTTATATTTCGGGATCTGCTTCTCATCAGCAGCGGTATAAGCAAACACAGATCCAATTAGCATCCGACGACTTTCGGATTTGTTTGCTTTACCGAACTCGCATCCCATGAATGCACTTATGCCCTTTCTTTGTTTTCAGATTCGTTTCCATGGCCTTGTGTATAATAAATCCAATGTGATCTTCATTCACACAAACATGTGTACCATTATAGATCTTCGTTAGGAGTAAGATTTTAACCGTTCCTGCAGAGACACGTGTCCGAGTCGCCGTGCGTAAAAGTCGAGTAAATAAACCATTCGGACTAGCAGTTGGTTCGGTGCGCATGTCGATCAAGTGGTCTCAAATATTTCATCTTAGCAATTTTCACCACAGTAAACAAACCGTTCGGACTGCCGTTAAAGAAAAGTCATGTTTGTTATTAAATTGTGTATTAAAGACTTGCCGTTGAAAAAAATTCATGTTTGTTATTAAATTGTGTATCAAAGACTTACCGTTAAAGAAAGTTCATTTTTTTGCAATAAAAATCATCAACAAAAATTCGAGTTTTATTTTTCATCCTTTGGTGCGAAGCAGTAACATTTTCATTCGTGGTGTGTTGGGACTTAACTCTTCATCGTTGGGACGTTAGTGAAATGGTTGCCCGTGTCTTGGCAAAATACCAACAATCCCACAGATTAAATGTATATGATGGTTTATTCGGCATACCGAAAAATCACAGAGCGTTACGGGATCATCAGTGTGACTTCAGGAGTCGCGATCCACCGTCGAGGTGGTGGCTGCAGTTGTCGATAGGGCAGCCAAAGCGATAAAAGGAAAATGATTGACTGAAGGAACATAGAAATACTTGGCCAGCGTGGGATATAAAAACCGCGGTTAATTCGATCAATTGATTTGTGCATCAGCACAGATATTAGCCGAGTCGGGAGTTCGCTCTACCTGTACTACTTTACTGTAGAAAATTTTCCGATGTTTCGACAGGAGTTCTCCATAGGTCAGTACTTCGTCCACTCTTGTGGAATATTACTACGGTTTTACAAAAAAAAACCTATCATAAGAGGTGGAGATTATAGGATTGACAACGACATCGAGGTTGTAACAAATGCTAAAATTATACGGGAGGTAGAACCAGTCATTAATGAGGCAATTCGAGTGATTAAAAACTAGCTACAATCTCCCGGACTGGAAATAGCTCAACACAACACGGAAGCAATCCGAATAATTAGTCAAAAGCGTGTGGAAAATCAGACCGTACGATCAAAGAAAAATGTTCAATATAGGATTTCCCAATAGGAACGATATGTTTTTAGAATGAAAACTATTTAAAATCAAAGTAAAACCCACGTTTACAATTGTTTTATCATAGTCCCGCTTAAAGCAAATTTATTGAGGCTATTGCGAGATATGAATAATTGTTTCATGGACAATATTTACGTATAAATAGCAGGGTCAGATAAAATCAGTACCTGGCTGACTTTTAAACCGACAACTTGTCTCTCTGTTTTGCTAGTGCTATTTTTCTTAATTTACATCAACCGTTATATTCACAATAATTATCACCAGCCATTATCTTGTTATCTTGTTTTCTTTGCCTCGCTACCGCAAACACATAACTTGATCAAGTGTGAAATCCGTTAAGTTATGGCCCCTGGGCCAGGTGTGTTAAACAAAATTAAACGTAAACACTTGCGTTACGACCCCGGTATTGGAGGTCAAACCCCTCCCGATAAACTTACAAAAGTTAATAATAAAGTGCTAGATAAATTCAATATGTGTTCAAACACTAACTTTATCCAACCACTTCAAAGTCTAATGGAGGACTCACCCGAAATGGATTCTACCAACGTCGATCAGGGTGCAGAAGTAACGAACGTTCCGCCAATTGTGGTTTTAAAAACAATATTTTGAATAACATTAAAATAGACAACTACTTAATTAAAAACATATCACTTGGACAAAAAATTTGTTCCCCAACAATGGACATATACAACAAACCTAGAACCGAACGCTTGCGGTTAAAATGTGAGTTTTTTACCCACTCGCGGAAGGAAAATCGCCCACTAAAGGTAGTGTTATCCGGATTAGACTTAATTAGCAACGACATAGTCAAGAACGAACTAATTACACTCGGGATTAAGTGCTTAGATGTTAAAACCATCGCCATAAATTCAACAACAAAAGTCTTGTGCAAACAGTACTTGTACATTGTTTACATCCAATGCGGTACTATAAAATTAAATGAACTCAAACGTAATTTCTCTACCTTGTTCAAAACCATCGTTCGCTGGGACTTCAAAAAACATCATCCAGGTAAGGTCACACAATGTCATAATTGCCAGCTTTATGGCCACGGCTCGATGCATTGTCACATAAATAGCTTCTGTGCAATCTGTTCTGGAAACCACAAAACATCCGACTGCAAAACGAATGTCATCAAGTGTGCAAATTGCAGTGGGCCACATAAATCCAGCGATCCTGAATGCATTAGCCGAAAGCAGTACCTAGACGTTCGCCGCAAATTATCCCCACGTGGACGTGGTACAAGAAATACAACGTTCCTACAGCCTCCGAGTGATAAACAGCAGCCACTGCCCAACCGATTCTGCATTGATAATTTTCCTCCACTACCGCGATCTGTGCGTCAACCTTCACTTCCTTCATCCACCTGGGCTTCTGGTCTCCATCAAACTCAGCAACCTTCCAACAGTGATACGACACACACTAACAAAAATCCAACTGAAACTTTAAATAATGATAACTTGTTCTCTTTTAGCGAGATAAACTCTCTTCTTAATGAAGTTGTAACCAAGCTTAGTGCTTGTCACACCAAATCTGACCAATTTAACGTAATTACCTCATTAGCTATTTATTAAGTATCTATATTCGGAAAAATCATGTTAAGAAACTCTCTTAGCATCATAACTTGGAATGCGAGAAGCATCAAAAACAAACAGCATGCATTTTTTAATTTCTTGATAATTTGATATTGCACTTGTTTCAGAAACCTGGCTCAAACAAGACATTTATTTCTCTCATCCAAATTACATATGTTATCGCCTAGACAGGATACATGCTAGTGGTGGAGGTGTCGCCATTCTTGTGAAGAAATGTATAGAATATACCTTGCGTCTTTCATTCCACCTTAAATTAGTTGAAGAAATTAGTATTGATGTAACATTAAGTGATAACTCCAAGGTGAGCATTTTTTCGGTCTATTTCCCTGGAGGAAAAGCAAACATTTAGAAATCTACTTACTTTAAGCGGGATTTGCAAAAATTGTATAGACTCAACACTCGAAACAAGGTAATTATTGGTGGTGATCTAAACTGCAGACATCAGTGGTGGAATTGTCTTAGGGCAAAGTGCTGGGGTAACATTTCACTAGATGTTACTGAATCCAGCCCAAGTTTTTCCATACTTTATCCACTTCTCCCCACCTATATCCCATCGAGTGCTAACAAGAACCCCTCAATTCTCGATCTATATATCACTAATATTCTAAATTCCTGCTCAGTACTATTAATTCTAAATGCGTTAAGTTCAGACCACCTTCCGATCAGCCTCACAGTGAATCATACAGTATCTATAAATCGTACCAGTTTATACCACAACTATTCCGCTGCCAACTGAAATTGTTATAAATCATATATAAACACGAAGTTGGTTCTAGATGATACCAGCCCAAATTCTATAACCTGCAGGGAGCACATTGATATCCTATGTAACAATTTTGTTTCTGTTATCAATAGAGCGGCCAATCTTGCGATACCTAAATGAAAAAGAAAAAAAAAATTGTGGGGAGAAGGCCGAATTTAGCGAGACAGGACATATGTGTCCTTCATCTTGTCTCTGACTTCTGGTCATCTTGCGATAACCAGAATCACCCACATCCGTGAGGATGTTGGGCTCGGTCTCGCGGCATCTGAAAAGAGAAGAAAAAAGGGGAGGTATCCAAGGATAGTGTGGACAGTGTTAGTCCAAGTGTTCTCTAACTACTTTTATAGAGGGATGGTGGGAAAGAAATCATACAAGACCGGTGGGTCTTGGGTGCGGTAGTAAACGCAGATCACGTCTTTGGCGTCTGATAATCTGCTCTTTGGTCGGTGTGTATGTTTGTGATTGTGCCGTCTTGTACTGTGCGTTCGTGTGTTTGGTTTGTTAATAGTAGACCCTATGGGATGGGTCCAGGAATCCTCTATTATAGAGGGGAATGTTGTTGGGAAGGGTGCTTTCTTCAGTTTTGTACTGAAGAAGAAATTGTGGGGGTTTGATCCGAAGAGATCGAGAGAGAGAAGGGTCAAGAACGCAAGAGTCCCATACAAGTAGGTTCTCGCTGTTCTGAATGTTTTCGAGGTACTTATATGCTAATTGAAGCAAGTACTCGTCGATAGGGGTAATGGAGGCGCCTTCGTATAGGTGAGAGTTGGGGTAATGACGACCGTCAGGCCTTCTAGAATGATTGGTGCATCTTCTGAGGAGTTTCCTTTCGAAAACCCGAAGTCTTTCCATTTGGGCCGAAGATATGCAGGACCATATGGGAAAGGCGTACGATATTCCAGATCGGATTATCTGCTTATAGCAGAGAAGCTTAACTTTGGTGTCAACTTTGTTCCCCCACTTCAAGATGTTGTGCAGTTGCTTAGACCCACCGAGGCCCCTTTGGAGAATGTGGGTCACATGTTTGATGAAATTCATTTTTGGGGTATAAGTGACCCCGAGATATTTCATCTTGTCCTGTGGTCTAATCGTAGTATCTCCCATTTTTATTCGAATATTCTGTGAATATCGAGAAGTAGGTTGGGAGTGTTTACTACTCAGAATTATGGCTACTGCTTTGGATGGATTAAGTCGTATTTTCCATCGACTGTAATACTGATACAGTTCGTCCAAGTGACGGTTGAGTCGATTTGTTGCGAGGTTAGGGCCTTTGGTTGACGTGTACACCAGGACGTCATCCGCATAGCATATTTGGTTTACTCTCCCGTCCACAGGGCGGGGAATATCGGAGGTGTAAATATTGAATAAGATGGGGCCTAGAATGGAGCCCTGTGGTACGCCTGCAGCGGCGTGAAAAGATCGGGAAAGCTTTCCATTCACTCTAACTTGGAAGGTTATGTTGCGAACGAACTGGTAGATGATGCTACATAGCGTTCTACTGAGGCCAGTATTCAGTAGTTTAAAAGCGAGACCTTCGATCCAAGTCGTATCAAAAGCTTTTTCAATGTCTAGGCTTACCGCAACGGTGGGTTCCTTATTAAAGAGCCGCACGCAGACGTGGTTTTGAAATAAATTGAGAGCCATAGTGGTGCTGTGCGCTCTTCGAAATCCGAATTGGAAATCAGGTATTAGGTGCCTGGAACTGACAAAGTTATTTAGCTTCTCGTATATGAATTTTTTCCTAAATGTTCCACTGCTCCAGTTGATAAGGCACCGCTTCCTGAAAATATCTTACATCTGATTATGCTACGAAACTCTGAAAGAAGAAAATGGATTCGTTCTAGAATCGATTGCTTTCTAGTTAATATTAAAGTCTTAAATAATATCATTAAAAAATAAATCTCATCATATAGGAACAAGTGTTGGAATAAACACCTTTCCTCTCTTGACAAAGCAAGCAAACCGTTCTGGACAATATCAAAAATTATGAAAAAGGGAGGGTCAAGTATTCCTCCGTTTAAAGTTCACGACAAGTTGTTTATTTCTTCAGTGGAGAAATCGAACCTACTTGCTAACACGTTTAGTAAGAACCAGTCCAAATCTATGCATCTAAGCGACGCATATACTGAGGCTGAAGTTGCTAACACTATCCATGTACTTCCTCAATCACCAGCTGAAAGTATTTACGCAACTAATATTAGCAAAGTTAAAGAATCGATAAAAAAATCGAAATCAAAAAAGCTGCTGGTCTTGATAATATTAACAACAAATTAATGAAAGCACTTCCACCTACTGCAAGTAACTATTTAATGTTTATTTCTAACGCTTGTCTTAGGAACTGTTATTTCCCGGACTGTTGATACCTATCCCGAAATCCGGCAAACCAAAGAACAGCCTCGAAAGCTACAGAACTATTAGTCTACTCAGCTGTCTGAGTAAGCTTTTAGAAAAAATCATTAAGGAAAAGATTGATCGTTTCGTGGAAGCCAATAACATCCTCCCAAACTTTCAGTTCCGTTTCCGTAGTGGTCACACCACAATCCACCAAGTCTTGCGCATTAAAAACCACATAGCTGGTAAATTCATCGACAAGGAATCAACGGGACTGGTTCTTCTAGACAAAAAGCCTTTGATACAGCATGGCACGATGCCTTGATTTATAAGCTACTAAAACTTAAGCTGCCAATACTGCTTATCAAAATTATACAGAGCTTTCTTCGTTCGAGAAAATATGTTGTGAGTATAGGAACTGACAAATCCTCTACTCACCAAATCCACTATGGTGTACCCCAAGGGTCGGTCCTTGGATAATATTATTCACATTCTATCGGACTTTTTTTTTTGCTTCTTCTTTTTAATCTTCAACAAACGGAACTCTAAAAGACCTGTCGCCTCTCTCTCGCTCTCCCTCAACGTCCACTCCGAAAATCGAACTCGAACACGCCCACGATCCACACTCGAATCGGGGCGTGTTCGAACACTCACATGTGGATCGTGCAATTCTTCCACCACCTTACCATCAAACTACATTAAAACAAATTATATTAAAAACAATTAATTGATGGGGGTGGCGGAAGCCGCACCTAACAGGTGAAAACATTCAGGTAGCTATGTTTGCCGATGATACGGCCATTTTCTCTTCGGGTGCCTTATTCACTAACGTCTAAAACTCTTTGCAAGCAGTTCTTGACAAACTAGCAGTATATTACAGGAGACGGAAAATAAAAATAAATGGTAATAAAACACAAGCTGTCTGGTTTTCGAGATGTAGGAAACTCTGCTAGCTACCAAATGACACTAAGCTCAGTATGTGTGCAGTTGATATTGATTGGTACGAAGACTGTGGATATCTAGGCATTATTCTAGATAAAAAACTTATCTTCCAAAAACAAATCACTAAAACAATTGCCAAAATAAACAAAGTAGTAAGAGTTATGTGTAGAAAGTCTAAGCTTAGCATCGAAAATAAAATAAAATTTTTAAAACCATTTTTCAAACTATACTCCTGTACGGCGCCCCTGTATGGTGTAAATGTGCTCGCACACATAAAATAAAATTGCAAAGGTGTCAAAATAAAATACTGAAAATGTTTCTGAATTTGCCATGAGATTATTCGACACATGAACTACATGAAAACGCGAACGTTAAACCGGTAGAGTTCTATTGGACATCAAATGTTCTTCATGAGTGTACATCCCATGCGCACACCGGCGACAACGAAGTCGGTCGAACTCGACGAACATCCACCATTTTGCATTTCGTCAAGTTGCAATAGCTTTCCCGATGACGCACGTGCACATCATCAGTCTCTTTCCTCAACCAGCCGCCACGGAGTACGGACGTCCAGCCACGTGCCATCCGCGGCAAATCGATACATCACTTTTATTCAACTCTACAGCAGACACCTAATAGTATTGTAACTATCCATTCCTTCTCTTTATTGATTAATAAAATCCCACAGGTTATGGGCCCAGGTACCCGCCTACCTTCAAGAACAAATTAGGAACGCCTAAAAGGAGAAACACGCAGCCCTCACCAAAATGGCGCCATCCATCGCGAGCATTGAACCCCTCAAAAAGGAAAACTTCGACACGTGGAAGCTGCAGATGGAAGCAATCCTCATCAAGAATGACGCGTGGGGTTACATAAGCGGAGAACTCCTCAAGCCTGAACCCACGGGAGCGAACGAGGTGAACATCGAGAAGTGGAAAACGGACGACAGGAAGGTCAAAGCAGACATCACCCTAGCTATCAGTCCACCGGAGATAAAATGCATCAAGGGATGCGAAACCTCGCGCGACGTATGGGAGAAACTGACTTCCATATACGAATCCAAAGGACCAGCTAGGAAAGCCAGTCTATTGAAGAGACTCACACAGCACCGCATGGGTGACCGCGACGACGTGCGAGAACACCTGAGAAGCTTTTTCGATACGGTCGACAAACTCCTTGACATGGAGATCGTGATTAATAAGGACCTGCTTTGCACCATGTTCCTCTACAGTCTCTCTCCGAAATTCGAAAACTTCAGGTGCGCCATTGAATCTCGGGACGAACTTCCAAATCCGGAGGCACTTCGCATCAAAATCATTGAAGAAAGTGATGCCAGACACACGAACGAGCACCTCGAAACGCAAGGCGCGATGGCCGCCAAGCACAACGTCG
Source organism: Microdon myrmicae (assembly GCA_963931805.1). NCBI lineage: Eukaryota > Metazoa > Arthropoda > Insecta > Diptera > Syrphidae > Microdon > Microdon myrmicae. The sequence continues at coordinate 44,422,694 of OZ007502.1, forward strand.
TAAGGACCGAAAGAGGAAAGGACCAAGGCAATAACAGAAGTCGAAGAAAACCGTCCTTCAAATGCTATAATTGCGGTAAGATCGAACACAAGGCAGCCGAATGTCACTCCCGGATCAGGGAAGATTCCTCCACATCCAAGAAGCTAGGAAAGGAGGGGAAGCTGCTGAACAACGGCATCAGCGTCCTAGCTCTCACAAGCTCAACACAGCACGAGATGCACTCCCCCAAATCAACTATCGACGGCGGCTGGTGTTTGGACAGCGGTAGCTCATCGCACATGTCGAGCGACAAACACGCCTTCGAAAAATACCAAGAGACGCATCCCACGACGCTAAACCTGGCCAACTGCACCTCAACCAACATCACCGGTCGTGTCGACATCAATATGGCCATCGTCCACAGCGGAGGCAGACGAAACATCACCGTGACGAACGCCTTACACGTGCCAGACTTAAGGATGAACCTGATGTCGGTCAGCAAACTCGCCGACAAAGTCACTTTCGACAAGAGAGGCGCCAACGTCACGAACGAAAAGGGACACACTATCCTCGAGGCCATACGAACAAATGACCTTTACCTCATTCCGGCGATTCAGAGGCCACCAACACTCACCGCTACCGCTGCCGACTCCGGACACCCCCGTACCCCCGAGCAGGAAAAATGGCACCGCAGAATGGGACACTTAAACATTAAGGATTTTGTTGCGAGCCACAAAAATGGCCGCACACGGGGAATGTCCATGGAGCATCCGATCCAGGATCCGATGTGCGACATATGCGCCCTCGGGAAGACAACGAGACTGCCATTCCCAAAATCATCCGACAGAAAGACAGGCATCCTGGACTTAATCCACTCCGACTTATGCGGACCGATGAACACCGAGTCCCTAGGAGGATCCGTCTACTTCGTCACGTTCATCGACGACTGCTCCAGGTGGTGCAACGTTCGCATGCTCAAAAGCAAAAGAGAAGTCTTAAATGCCTTCAGAGACTTCAGAGCCTTCGCCGAAAAGCAAACCGGCCGAAAGATCAAGTGTGCTCGTATACAGTTCGACAACGGCACCGAGTATACAAACAAGGAGTTCACCTCGTACCTGCGGGAGAACGGAATCAAACATCGATTGTCCGTCACTCATATCCCCCAAACAAAATGGAGTAGCGGAGAGAAAGAACCGAACCCTAGTGGAAATGGCCAGATGTCTCCTCATCCAAGCCGACATGGACTCACGATTTTAGGGTGAAGCCCTAAAATACGGCCAACCACATCAGGAACCGATGCCCCACCAGTGCCTTAAATGGCAAACCCCACACGAAGTGTGGACCGGAAACGTGCCTAACGTCGGCTATTTTCGTCAATTCGGACACACCGTTTACTCCCGGCTCCGAGGACCCAGGAAAGGAAAGTTCTACCCAAAATCTCAGAAGGGGATACTCGTCGGCTACTTTGATCAATCCAAAGGATACAGGATCTGGCTTCTCGACCAACGCAAAATAGAAATCGCCAGAGACGTTGTATTCACACAAAGCATCAGAAAGACCAACCTTCGCGAACTCAGCTCCACGAACGACAAAATGGGAACCGAGCACAACATGGTTGAGTTCATCACACCTGAGGAAACCAACAACGAAGACACAACGACACAGAACGCGGACGAAATGTGCGACGAAGAAGCCGAACCGCCAACAACGCTAACCAGAGAAGAAGCAATCGCACACACACACAGGACTAGGTAGACCACGAAAAGTACGGACCGGAATCAGGGGAAAACCCGAAAACTCTTCCAAACGAGAGACACTTCTTCCGAGGCAGCAGGAACCGCAGAAGTACTCATCAAAGAGGCCATAACTGGACCCGACACCGACGAGTGGACAAAGGCCATGGCGCAGGAAATTGAGGCCGTCATCAGAAATGACACATGGACCCTTGTCGAACGACCGAAAAACGGCAAAGTCATCGGCAGCCGATTTGTCCTACGTAACAAGATGAATCCCGATGGAACATTGGAACGTAGAAAGGCACGCATAGTCGCCCAAGGATTCTCACAAATTCCCGGCGTCGACTACCATCAAACGTTTGCACTAGTGGCCAGGATGAACTCGATACGTGTCACAGGCGCCTCAGCTGTTCAACACAACATGAGCATTCACCACCTGGACGTGGAAACAGCTTACTTAAACGGCGAGCTCGACGAAACCATCTACATGGAGATTCCAAAACACACAGAAGCCGCCCTGGAGAAGCTGATTCAATCCGGAGGAAGTGAAGATAGTCCCCAAAGTCAAGCCAGACAAATGCTGACAGAGATACGCGAGGGAAACAAAGTATGCATACTAAAGAAAGCCCTTTACGGACTCCGCCAGGCAGGACGGCGATGGCACACGAAACTACGCCACGAGCTTTCGGGACTAGGCCTGAAGCAGTCAACAGCCGATCCTTGCATTTTCTTCGAAGGAAAAGGAAAGGAAATTTTACTCGTCATCATATACGTGGACGACATATTAGTTTCCTCCCAAAGCAAAGCAAGGATACAGAAACTGACGAAACAGTTATCGAAGACATTCCGAATAAAGGACCTCGGCGAAATCAAGCACTGTCTCGGAATTGGGTTCCAAAGAGAAAAGAAGCAACTACGGATGACTCAAACGCAGTACACACTGGAGATTCTGGAGCGATTCAAAATGAGCGACTCGAAACCAGTGAGCACCCCATTGGAAAACGGCACAAAGCCAAAAAAAGGAAATGAAGAACCGGACAAGAATTTGGCATACAGGGAGCTGATCGGATCTCTGATGTACCTTGCCGTATGCACCAGACCAGACATAGCCTTAGCCGTGAGCAGACTCAGCCAATTCAACAGCCACTTCAACGAACAGCATTGGAAACCCGCGAAACGTGTACTGCGCTACCTTAAAGGCACTACCAACATTGGGCTTACGTTCAAGGAAAGCCGTGAAAGCCTCACAGGGTACGCCGACGCCGACTGGGCTAACTGCCCCGACGGCAGGAAATCATACACCGACTACGTTTTTTCACTCTACGGCACAGCGGTCTCTTGGGAATCCAAGAAGCAGAGGACCACCGCCTTATCATCCACAGAAGCTGAGTACATGGCTATATCCGACGCGGCGAAAGAGGCCATACATCTCCGAAGACTGATCAGTCAACTGGGATTCGCCTTACCAGACAAGCTGACGCTATTCAACGACAACAACGGCGCCCGGAAGCTGGCCGAGAACCCCGTATTCCACTTCCGGAGCAAACATATCGACGTCCGACATCACTTCATCCGCGAAGCACTGGACAGCGGAACACTCTCGGTCGAATATATGCCCACGGAACAAATGCCTGCAGACATTCTCACTAAGGCCCTATCCAAACTGAAGCACGAGAGGTGTCTCGACCTCCTAAACCTGATGTGAGTTTTTTCGCACCGGTGCGCTCATCGATGGGAAGTATTGGACATCATATGTTCTTCATGAGTGTACATCCGATGCGCACACCGGCGACAACGAAGTCGGTCGAACATCCACCATTTTGCATTTCGTCAAGTTGCAATAGCTTTCCTGATGACGCACGTGCACATCATCAGTCTCTTTCCTCAACCAGCCGCCACGGAGTACGGACGTCCAGCCACGCGCCATCCCCGGCCAATCGATACATCACTTCTATTCAACTCTACAGCAGACACCTAATTGTATTGTAACTATCCATTCCTTCTCTTTATTGATTAATAAAATCCAACAAGTTTCTTATTGACAAAATCAATCGAAATTTCTTCGTCAATTGTTCTTTTGCTGACAATGTTCTCGTTTTCCGTCTTGTGTTATCCTAAATCACTACATATGTATTCTGTCGATGAAAATTATATCGAGGACATTATTACATAGAATAACCGGAAACCTGTGCAATACTAGTCTTCAGATTCAAATAAGGGTTTTTTCTTGTAGTTTTCCCTTAATTTATTATTTATTATTCATTAAAATTGTGCTATTGTCATTATATAGATTTAAGATTATAGTTGTAAAGGAATTGCTGTCCCAAACCTCTTTAATACTAGTTGTAAAATATACCATAAATGTAATTATCTACATACACATTGAATTGAATTGAAATGCTAAATCCTATTTTACAATATTTTCTTATTCTTAAAATAATTTACTGGCTCTACACGATACAATTTTGTGTAATGCCTTTCGGCGTACAATAATATTTTTATATTGTATATTTTTAAATATTTCCCGTTAAACGAATATTTTAGGAAGAAGTTCTCTCTCTGTACTGTTTTTTTTTTTTTTTTGAACATAACATAAGATTAAAAAAAAGTTTACAAAAAAAAGATTAACAAACATATTAACAAAAATGTTAACCTATAGAGATTTTAAAACGAAAAAAACATCAGAGCGTTATGGGATCATCAGAGTGACTTCAGGAAGTCGCGATCCACCGTCGAGGTGGTGGCTGGAGTTGTCGATACGGCAGCCAAAGCAATAAAAGGAAGAGGATTGACCGAAGGAACAAAGCAATACTGGGACAACGTGGGATATAAAAAACGCGGTTAATTCGATCAACTGATTTGTGCATCAGAACAGATATTAGTCGAGCCGGGAGTTCGCTCTACCTGTACTACTTTACTATAGAAAATTTTCCGATGTTTCGACAGGAGTCCTCCAAAGGTACTTGGTTCACTCTTGTGGAATACTACTACGGTTTTACAAAAAAAAAACTACCATAAGAAGTGGAGATTATAGGATTCACAACGGCATCGAGGTAAAACCTCTTTTTTATTTTAAAGAAGCGCTTCCAGAAAGGGAGGAGTAAACAAACGACGAGAAATACAAGCATTGCACAGCCCATTCATCGAGAAGCAGAACACAAAATACACATACACAATTCTTACTCCAAAATGCCGCCTCAGCTAAAACTGCCGATTGAACTGCAGCACGAACGATGACCTACTTTTACAATTGTTTCATCATAGTCTCGCTTAAAGCAAATTTATTTAGGCTGTTGCGGAATATGAATAATTGTTTCATAGACAATATTTACGTATAAATAGCAGGGTTTTGTATTCAATAAAGTCAGCTAAAAAAGTCTCACAATGAACGGCGGATTCTTATCCACAGTTTCGAGAACGAACCGGATTACGCGATGAAAGATTTCTTAAAGTTCGGTTATTTATCAGAATAGAAACCCCCCCCCCCCCCCCCCCCCCCCCCCCCCCCCCCCCCCGGACATCTAAATGCGAAACTAGTTTACCTCCGGAATTTTTTATCTCTGAAGGTATCATCATGAGTTATCTCCAGTTCAATACATTCGAAACATGGTCGAAGATTTCTCCCGCCGATATCGTGGAATGTACAGCGTGACGGGGTGTATGTCATCTTGGGGTCGACTTACCACATAGGCCAGTGATTGTCAACCACCGCAAGCAATAAAAAAAAAAAAAATTTTATATATATATATATATATATATATTATATATAATTTTTTTTTTTTTTTTGTAATTATTAGACTCCTCTCCGGAGAGGCGAACCTATACCGCCGAGTGGGCGCCCCAAGATGCCACCAAATAACTGTTGCAGTTCTTTTTGAACAGTTGCAGCTTGTAACGCACCGGGAACACTCGCCTGGGAAGGGAGTTCCACAGACTTTGAAAAGGCTTTCGACACCGTATGGTTAGAAGGACTTGTCTATAAGTTAACAAACCTGGGTATGCCGCAATATTATACCAGATCATTTATCATCATTTATGATATGATAATGGACAAACATTTTGTGGTGAAATGCGGGGACATACTCTCCAACAAGACCTTCCAAATTAAAAATGGCTTACCAGCAGGGAGCTGTGAATTCTCCTATTCTATTCAATATTTACACTAGTGATCTAGTGTGTTCTCTCGAAAACGCCATTGCGTACGCCGATGACATAGTGGTGTACAGAACAGGAGGAAAAGTAAATGTCATCAATAGGCACCTTCAAGATGACTTCAACAAAATAAAACAATTTTGCGACGACTGGAAATTAAAGATTAATTTCCAGCAAACTGAGACTATCCTTTTCAGAACGCCCCTATCCAGGGCCTCGAGGGATACAAAATACAACTGGAAACACTTTTCTATTGTAGGTAACAATAACCTTCCACTGCAAGTGAAAACTGTAGTTAGATACCTTGGTATCTGGCTAGACCAGTATTTATATTTTGACAAGCACGTAGCAGCGTCCCTCTCCGCGGATAAAAGCGCATATTCTATGACAAGAAGTCTATTCCGGAGTAGTCTTCTTGACCCCAGAGTCAAAACAATTTCGTACTCGGCATTCATCCCACCAGTTTTGGTTTATGGCCCAGTATGGTATAATATATCTCCACTTTATATGGAGAAGTTTCGTGTGTTTGAACGGCAGTGTTTGCGTTCCTGCCTCGGACTTTATAGAACACCACAGTCGCAATACAAAAAATTCTATCCCAACAGAATCCTGTATAACAAATCAGGGTTAAATAGGATAGACAATTTCATAATTAAAATTATTCGTGGTCACACAGCAAGGGAGCATTCTATCCCAACGATATGTATCTGGAGAATACCCTTCAGAATGGGTTTATTCCCCCAGAAGCGTTCCCCTTCTTATCCAAAGGCCTTATCCAAGACGTGCATGGAGTCCCGACTATTTACCACGCTCTCTGTGGTGCCAGGGACAAACGAATTCTCCATGATAGTGATATCTCCAATGCCCCAGACCGCATGCGTTTTAGCACGGCGATCAGTGAAAGAGATAAATCAGCCAAAGATCGAACATCTCCTAAATGGTGGTGGCTTCTCAACGAGGAAAGGACTTCACTTCCTCAGATATAGTATGCCTCTCAAGAGCAACGCTCTCCTTCCTCTTGTCCCCCCTCCCCCTGTCCACCTTTTCCCATTACTTTCTATTTTATTTTTCACATCACCATCGGCACTACAACCTGGAACCGGTCTTGGCCTTATTTAGCAAGTCCTGAGGCTTGTTAAATTTTCCATAATGATTTGTTTTTTCCGGGCAAGGTCATTAGTCTTGCGCCAGAGGCTCCCCGACGAGGAATCGAACCCCGGTCTCCCGCGTGACAGGCGGGTATACTAACCAGTATACTATTGAGGGGCTATTTTTATTTTTATTTTTTATTTCTATTTTATTTTTGATTCGTTTCGTTTTGAAAATTTTTTAATAATAATGTACACATAAGATGTAAACGAGGAGTACCTATTTGACCTATTTCATATATATATATATATAAGAAACAAAAAAAAAAAAGATGTACGCCGAAGGCATATATAAAAATCAAGTTGTAATGTGTAATTTAGAGAGCTCGCATAGAGCCAGTAATTTAAGGACTGTAATTGTAGAAAAGGGTTTAACATTTACCCCTAATATTATACATGTAAAAAGAATTAGGAAAATAAATGTGGTTTAAAAACTAAAAAAAAACTTTAAAAAAAAGGGAGTTCCACAGCATCCCCGCTCTGTAACGGAATGAGTTCTAATGCAGGGATGTTTTCGCCATCGGGATATGAACCGTAAACTGGTGCGATCCGTCGGATTGTCTTGTGGAGACCATATAAACCGAATTGCGTGGAACAATACCACGATTCTCCGAAGAACAGCATCCGTGATAATATCTGTAAAACAGAAAGAGGTCGGCTGCGCGCCTTCGATGTGATAGCGGGTGTAGTCCCGACGTCAGCACCGAGTCCCCGATCAGGTTGATCTCTCGTCTCTGTATGCTCTCACGTAGGTCGAGGGTATGTTTAGAAGCCGAGCTCCAAACATGAGAGCAATATTCGAGCGCGGGTCTAATTTGCGATTTATACAGAAGAAAAAGTTGGGCTGGAGTAAAATATTTCTTGGCTTTAAAAATATAGCAGTATGTACTTTTGCAGAGCAATTTATTGGAACCGGAATGTGACGGGGAAAGGTACCCAATGAGTTATACAGAATTCATTACAACATATATACGATGCTTTATTATAGGTAAGTAAAGTTTCTTTTAAACTTATTTTATTGTTAGTGTGCCGCCAAATTTTAAAATTGTTACAAGTGTACCCCAATAAAAATATATTGAGAAACACTGACCGAGACAACCTTTTCTCGAACCGGTCCATCAGCCAGTTAGTCATAAGGTAGATTCCGTAGGGGCAACTCATGTCCCCCACGTTAAAATAAATAAACGGTACGTGTGTTTTTTTGTTTCGTTTAAAACTATTAAGGTCATCATCGCGGGAGATATTAAAAGTGAGAGGGACTAGTTCCAGGTTTTGAATTTTGGATTAAGTTCGTTTAGCTTAGAAGAAATTTTGCAAAATAGATTAGATCTTTGAGCGAAGACCTTTTACATTTTGATAATAGAAGGTAAGAGAAGTTTAACGGTCAGTTTTGAGGGAGCAACTAGCTTATCATATTCGAGTTATAGTTTTTACATGAAGGGAGCCCACTCTTCCATTGACTGTTCTCACGATTTTGGTGGTGACATTCTACAGTGGTTTTAACGTAGAGAGAGTATGTGGGGTAGGTGTGTTCGATGTCAGCGTATGGCACGGATTCACTATCTCCCACCAACAAATTACTAGAGAAGGAATCGTCCACCGAGAAGGGGGGGGGGGGGGGGGGGGTAATTAAAACACACTGGGGTGGCTTAGTGATAATTGTTCTTTATTTCTTCGGTTGTAAACACACACTTTCGATTGATCGACTTATTTCTATGCCTTGGATTGCAAACGCACACCCTCGATCGGTCGGCTTATTCCTATGTCTCTAATTACAAATGTACACCTTCGATTCGATCGTTTCTATGTCTTTAATTGCAACGATCATCAAAATTCTAAGTGCAAAACTATCAAATAATAATCAAATAAAAATAATTTATTTCCAACCTATTTGTGTTAACTCCCAAGATATGGTAATTTCAGCTTAGACCTTATTTACATTGCATTCACACATTGTGAGCAATATTTCAATCCAATTCCTTTATCCTGTGTTATCTCGAATATGTAAATAATGCTCGAGCTCAATTCCTTCATCCTATGTTATCTTGAATATGCAAACAATACTTGAACCCAATTCCTTTATCCAACGCTCTTCCTAATATGTAAACAATATCCGAATTCAATTCCCTTTATCGAATGTTATCTCGAATATGTTAACAATAATATATTTATTGTATTGAGTCGGAATAGTTTTTAAGTTGGAATGAAGAGACAGTCGTCCACTAGCCTCCGGTCGGATATAATTTAAAATAAAGTTAAATTAGTTATTAGTAAATATAGTTATTTAAGAATAAAATTATATTTATGAATAAAATTAGGAATAAACTAAAAGTTGTGTTTTTGTGGACTAATTAGTAAATAATATTATAATATTTATATGGCGCAGTTAACCTAGAGGGGCCTAAGATAAGAATCGCATTTGACAATACAATTAAATTAACTAGGTTCAAATTGTAAATGTAGCCATAGTCAATAAAGGTGTGAAAAATTGTGTACCTTATTGGTGTTGTTTCCATGCATTTGCATATTGTGTGGGAAGCACTATTTGTCCCGTGAAGGGTACTAATTTCTGAGCAGCCATGGAATACTTCTCTATGCGGATATTTGCACGATTTCATTGCCTATTAATGCATTTTTTGGTTTTATGTATTTTGACACGTTTAACCATAAATAAGTTGATGTGTTAACCAACTGAAAATTGACTAGACTTGAGGGGAATTCACGTTAAAAGAATCCTACCATTTCGGGAAGGGCCCCAATGTGTAACTATTTGAGGGTGTCAGTTTGTGTGTGTCAGAGCGAAACATTTCTGAATTGTCTATTATTTACCACACTTTCTAGTTTTCAGTCTATAAATCCAACCGTTGTCGAATATTTACAATACAAGCTTCCAGCACTAGGGATTTTTTTGTTTTACATCTTTGCCATAGAAGACTTTATAGTGAACACATTTCGTAATTAAAACAACACGAAGACATTTCCTAATTAACCATCGGATTACGGTCCCGTACATACATTTTTCGGATTAAAGACTTATCTTAAATTAAAATATAAAATATGGAATATTTGGTTTTCGAATTATTAGTAATGGAACACTATTTCTCGTCAACACGTCCTTGTCCTTTATTTCAAGGCAACGACCGCATCCACATTAAATACTGACACCCGCAATTTTGCCTGTTGACTTTGCCATAATCTTACTTGTCAAAAACCAGTCAGTGGATAATATATACGGCTAATTGCTCAAATCCTAAGACGTACTCTAGCTAAATGTACCAATCCTTCTCCTGTTGAGGAGCAGCTCAATCTCCCTTGTTTTCTACAGTAGAAAAAAATAAGAAAAGAATAAAACTAGAAGTAAATCTCCCAGATAATCCGGTTAATCACTTCAAATATTCTCCCTTTTTGTATTACTTACAAAAAATTACCAACATCAACGACAGGATACAAGTACCTGAGCAAGGATACGGGAATAAAATGAGAAAAAAGGAATAAACACAAAAACAACAACTAGGATTGGAGCAGATTGCTTATACTACATCCGACAGCCCATTGGTTCCCGGGATGGCAGGGGAAGTTTCAATTATTTATAAACCTCTAATGCACCTCATTCAAGGACTTGACTGCTTAGTTGTTATTAAAGATAACGCCGTTGCTTTAAGGTTCAAGCGCGAACATCAAATAATACGAATAACCTAACTGGGAAAGTATTTTATACACGTTCGTCATTCGGCGGGCGCTTCAGCCACCCCATTGCAACCAACAAGGTTGTCTTGTCTTATCCGGTGCCCGTTGTTGTTTCAAAAGCCTTTAAAAGGGTTCCTGACAGAGATTGTTGAAATAAGTTACCGAATGAATAATTATTCCATGATTCATGTTTAATTTCTACTTTGTGCCATGTGATCAGCTTAGTACAACGCAAAATCATTATGGTCGGGCATCCAGTGTATTAATGGATGTTGCCGGAAAGGAGCTAAGGTGTGCTCAAAGTTATTAAGGTATTTTAAGGTCGTGCCGTTGTGATGAATGAATGGGGACCGACGAAGTGATTGTAAATCATATTTTGAGTATGAATGCTAAAAAGAACAACGACAGGATAGGAGGGATCACCATCAACAACAGCAGGAAAGAAAAAGCAGTTAAAAGCTTGTAATAAGGAAGTGATTGTTGTCCGCGTATTATAAGTTATGACCAGGACAATTTGCGAGGATTGCTCTATATATAACAAGGGTCGCAGTCCTTTAGATGTTTGGTGGTTTTATTTTTCTCCATTTGCGGTGTTCATTTATTCTGCTAAAGTTCTGTGACACAAACGGGAAATTATAAGATGTGGTTAGAAAACATTTAATTGACCTTCACCAGTCTTGAGTAACTTAAGAGGGTCACAATGGGAAAATCTACGAGCTGTCAGTGTCCTCCTTCGTGTTGTTTGATGAAAGTAATTACCAACTTGAGCTGTTGAAGTTAATTGCCACAATTTTTCATTAACTATATTTTCGTTTATTGTACTTGACTAGAATAAAGCGGCCAATTTCCCAAGGATGTAGAGTCGTCAGTTAAACTGATGTGTTTCAAATATTTTAAATTTCCCATCGCAAATTTCAAAGAAGATGATTTCATGTGACTGGCATAATTGTAGGTGAAGCAAAAACGCCTTCCGACCTACCCCTAAGGTAAATGGTTTTTTTACCATTTATTTTATGAACCATTTTGCCAATAGCATTATCTTCCAGATTTGTTCAGCGCTGTACTTCCGGCTAGTGGTGATCCCAAAACTCTACTTTTCCTTAATGCGTGGCTTCTGCACCTGTAGCATACAATTTTTCAATTGGGAATCTATAATCGGTTTCCACACTCAATATTCAATTGGGAATCCAAGTCTATTCCAATGAACCATGTGTTTATTCATCATATTGCGAGGGTAGGTCAATAAGTCCCTAGAAACGCCTACGATGGCGATCGTAGAATTGCTAATGGTCTGTTTGTAGTAAGCATCATTCCTCACTAGATATCTGTGAATTTTCCATTTATTTTATGTTTCAATTTTGGATGATGAATTGGGCATGAAAAAAAATATCTGCGAGATGGGTGCCGCATTTGCCCTCAGCTGAGACTTGAGACTCCACACAACCTCACTTGACCCCACACCAGGCTCAACTTAACTTCTTTACACCGGCTCCTCATCACACCTTAGCTACTCTGTGTAGCTACTTAATCAATAGGACGCCCGTTTTCGTCTCTCACTTGACTCCTCTTGACGACCCCTTTAAACCTTTCCGCCGCGTCTACAAATATTGGCGCCCATGCTCGCCAAAGGCAGTTTTACGCGACTCTGCCTGCCCCTGCTCGACCCCTTTCTTCCACAGCCTCGGCTCCTCATGTAACCACAGCTACTACACGTAGCATCTCCACAGCAGGACGCCAGGCGTCACCTCCTGACACAGAGTTCAGGACCTCCCTTCTTAGGTCCTTGGACGTCTTCCAAATGCCTCAGCTATACCGGTCGGCAAAGCAAACCGATACCACCGGACTGAGACAACAACCTGGAACACCTCATCCAGGTAGGCCAATCTTTAGCCACCATGGCTCACCTTTAGCGGCAACCAAAGGCAATACACGCCCCTCTACGCCGCCTCACATTTACCAGGTGCATCACACTTCCGGAGCGCGCATCCATTTCCCTAGAGCGCCCTGCGGTTGGACACAACCAACCACACGCCAGGAGCCTCCTAAGTTAAGTCGCCCAACTTAAACCACGCGCGACAGGCCGGCACCTCCTCACATCCTGCCGTTCGGTCGAAGTAGTAGCTGCCGTATATCGAGCGCCGTAGTCGACACCGGTGCACATTTGCACATCGCATCGTGGTCTCTTTGTTTAGCTGCTACGCACATGCATCCGACGATTTCGGCTTCATTTGCTTTACCGAAATCGTATCCTAGGAATGCACTTTATGTCTTTCTTTGTTCTAGGACACATACCACCATGATCACGATGAGCGAGTGAGCTCTGAACGAGCAAGATATTGTGGAGTCTTATTACAATTATTAAAGGAGTCGGTCGGGTCTTCTTCCCTTTGCCGTACCGTGCATACGGTACGGTGCGTTCACACACGCGATGTTTTACGTGTCGAACCCTTAATTCACCAAACAAATCCCCAGTGAAACGGTGCCACCAATGAAACCTATTAATAAACCAATTAAACAGTGTCCCGCATGTGCCAAATACAACATGTGCAACGTTAGATATCGATAAAAACAACTATTGTAGACCCAAAAATAAATAACAACTTAAATGAAGTTATAAACAATAGACACAAATAGAAATAAATTAAAGCAGTGCGTTTCATTTTCTTGTCCTGTTGGATTCTTGGAAGATCATTTACAGCGGACAATCAGTGAGTGACAGAGGATAATGTGCGTTCTAATCTTTTGGCAAACGGAAGTCTTCTGGTGTTCGGTACGGATCGTCGTTCCTTGTTGGTGTTTTCTTTCGCCAAATCGGTTAGTGATGGGGAGTGAAGTGAACCGTGTTCCCGTGGCCGGCATAATACATCACCTACCCCACAGTATTATCTGCACTGACTATTTGGAAAAGGTACAGATGATAAATGGACAGCATTTTGGTAGCTAAATGAGAAAATAAAAGAAAATCGTCGTCATTTTCTAAAGACTTATTGACCTGCACTCGTATCAACCATTTTGCCAATCACATTATCTTTCAATTTGTTATTTAAACTCGATTCAGAACAATCACATAACCTTACCTCTGAAGCTAACATCCGTCGATTCAATTGTATGACTATACTTCCATTGAATCTTATGATCGGAAAGGTTAAAAGATGACAACAGCTCTTATTGTTTGGTTCATTCTGGTGAACTCCTTTTTATACATAAAACTCCCGTACAAAAAGGCTATTATTACGTACTAGAAGCAGACACCCGAACGTACATACCGGGATCAGCTCCATTAGATTTCGGATCACATAAATTGAATCCCCTTTGGATTGATTAACGTTAAATTAACTAATTAAGCGGCATCGCTATAGAATAATATCATAGAATTTAGACATACGTGCTCCTCCCGGAAGATGGGTAACATATGATGCGCGAGTGACTTGCAACTACTGCCAGAAACAGGGACACACATACGCCGACAGTATGAAAAAGAGAAATACTCGTTTTTGTACACACTGTCACCAAACCAATCACGGCTAGATTGTCGTCGATTAAAAGGTCAGGGAAACGACCCAGCGGAATCAAACGATTTTAACAATTGCACGTAACAAGGATTCCTCTAAACAACCACGAGTTCTGCAGATAAGGCAGGCATGTGATTTCTGTGGTCAACCAGATCACATTCTGGATGAATGCCAGCAAAAATTGAAATGGCAGTCACGGGATCAATCTCACTATTCGGGAAATGTGCGCCAGTTGGACCAAAACCTCCGGTCCTGACCAAAATAATGACAAACTCCAGGGTAAACCCTCAGAAGCCGGTAAGAGCGGTGCCAACTGTTTGTCTCTCATTAGACGTAGGTATAGACGACAGTACACATTTAATAGTGGACACATATGCTAAGGTAATTTTGATCAAGAAAACTAGATTCAAACGATCAAACGTCCCAATTAATATATAAGAATCATGCACACTGGAAACGCCATTCGGTACCGGAAAAACCATAGGGACTGGTCAGGGAAATTTCGAGTTGAAATCAAAAATCCTCTGCAAATTCCAAGTAGGGATATTGCTCACTACAAGATTTCTGATATTACACACGATCTTCCAGAAGATGGTCTACTTGGGAACGACTTCTTATCCAAATACTGTAACGTCGAGGGCTCAAATCAACGGCTGATATTCCCGCGCACAGGTACCAACGCAACGAGAGACATAATCCCGAAAACAAAAACAACGTTAGAGAACAAGTAGAAAAAAAGTGAGAAAAACCAAAGACGGAGAAATGCCTTACCAACATTGGTCGGGGGGAATTTTGACCACAGAAACCAGCCACAAGTACCAAGTCCCATGTGGGCACACAGACAGTGAAGGTCGAATGGGCCAAGAGCTCTTATATTCCTGCCCGGGCTCAAACGATGGTATCACTGCCGATTAAATTACAAGAGCCCCTGATCAGTGCCAAACAGGAAAAAAAAGGGATGGGGTATTTGCCGGTAGGCGACACTTTAACAACGGGCATGCTAAATGTAGGGAGTCACCCCAGCAAAATCATCATGATCATCATCATCGGCACGACATTGGCCTTATTTAACAAGTCTGAAGCTTGTTAAATTTTCCATAATAATTTGTTTTTCCGGATAAGGTTATTAGCACCCCCCAGCAAAATCACCTGCTGTAAATAGACCTTAACCCCATTAAGAAATTACAAAATAATACTCTTAAACCGTGCGTTAAACAGGAAACTGGTTATCAAAACACCAAAGACCCCCTCGTACCAGTTCGCAACAAAGGAGGGTATAAAGAAAAAGTGATGGTCTATACAACACTTAAGGAATTGGTCTTCAGAGCCGGAGCTCTCAACCGCCCGCCTCTAGAAGTTGAATAACGAACTTAAACTAAGCGATGATCTTAGTGCCGAAGAACGATAATGCATCATGAAGTTATATGCCGACATATTTGATCTAAACGGAGACAAACTTCCACACACCAAAGCAATATCGCATAAGATACGGCCCATTATAGATCAACCGCAAATACATCAGAGAATGTTTAGATTACCCGAAATACAGAAGCAAGTCATCAATGAACAGTTGGAGGAAATGCTTGCAAATAGAGTAATTCATAGAACTTACCACTCTTAGTAATACCAAAGAAACCAGGGCCGGATGGTGAAAAAAGATGACGAGTCATTGTGGATTTCCGAAAGTTGAACGAGAAAACTATATGAGATGCCTTCCCATAACCTAGGATTGAAGATATTCTAGATCAGTTGAGCCACTTCCGGTATTTTTCCACTGTCAGAAGCAATTTATCAAAAGTCCCGATCCAGAGCCACATAGAGTCTATGGTCTGATTATTAATTTTACTACGCGATACTGACAACCGAATGCGACCCCCATCAACCGGTCGCATGATCTCGTTACTTCGGACCACCTGCAAACGTTTCGATTCTTGGTCCGCACACTCAGTGTAAACATTTTAGATCATATCATATATATATATATATATATATATATATATATATATATATATATATATATATATATATATATATATATATATATGTATATCTAAAGTCGTCTCACTAGAATCTCGGATCTTCACAAGTTTCGTTAAATAATTCAGTTATCAATTCCATTAAAATAACGTGGAAAATTTACATTGAACGAGTGTGTTCCAAACGCCACTCGGTATCAAGTATTGGGGAAGTGAACACGTACCGCGTTGGCGTAAGGCTAATAACCTTGCCCGGAAAAACAAATTATTATGGACAATTTAACGAGTCTCGGATATGGACCGGATTCCAGTGGAGAGACTTGCTAAATAAGGCCAAGACTAGATCCAGGTTGTAGTGCCGATGATGAGGATGATGATGAACACATACCGCAACGCTCGATATCAACACAGTTGTACTTTACAAGTGTTCTAGTTAACAATAAAACTCGACAATTTTTTAATCTCAGTTCTACAGTTTCTCGGTGTCTTTAATCTTTAATTATAATCCAAATAGTTACACGAATCGAGTGTTTGTAAAGGATCGAATGCTGTACAGGCTTGAATTCAATGTGGCAGCGTATCCGTGCGTGTAGTGAAATTCGTGTTTTATGTGGATATGAAATGAAGATTTATTGTGGCCTAAGAATATCCATTCAAGTTCCGGACTTATCGGTTAACCTTCAATTGTTCCGGACAAGCAAATGATATATCACTTCACGCGTCCTCCCTATTGAGCAAAAAAAGAAAACCAATGAATGCCCTTATCGTCACTGGAAGTCTCCGAAAGCCAGGTGGCATTAGTTCGCTACACCATCCTCTGACATGATTTACAACGCTTAATGTAAGCGACTGAAGAAAGACTTGGAAATGTAAGAAAAATTAATGAACCAAAAAGGATGCGACATTAACTAAAGGATTGCGCTGTAAGATGAATAGAGTAGGTAGAACTAATTATTGCAGCAATCATCGCTCGGCACCCAGTTGACCAACTCACAAAGTGAAACCAGATGACCCAAATGAAGATTTATATTACGTTGAGTTTTCGCACCTCATCTGCCCTATTGTCTAGTCACTCACTAACCTTAAGAGATCCTTTTTGCTTTCACTTAAAGGGTACTAGAAAGTTGTTTACATCGACTCGAGATGCCATTCACCAGGATCGGCGCGAGGTTTTCTTGCTTTGAAAGCAACTCCCGTCCCAGCTCCGGGGCTTTAAGTCAAAGACGTCCATACTGGTCCTTGCCAACCTGACAACCGTCCACCAGTATGCGGTGACCATCTGAAGTCCACCAACGTGACCAATTGGCGACATCCCTTCTAACCCCAATAGAGAATGACACGTGAGTAATCAAAACCTAAAAATCTATTCGAGTAATTAAACATCTACCCTGGATCTGGCCAGCGGCTATCACCAGCTCCTAGTACAGCATAACGATAGGGAAAAACCACATTCAGCACAAATTACGGACACTACGAATTTAAGCGCATGCCCTTTGGGTTAAAAGGGGCGCCGGCCACCTTTCAACGAGTGATGTGTACTCACTGCTCCCCAGGGATTAGAATGCTTCGTGTACCTGGACGACATAGTAATATATGAAAAGAACCTCGATGATCACAACGGCAAATTCAAATGGGTCTTCAATAGGTTAAGACAATATAATCTCCGACTCCAACAAGAAAAATGTTGCTTTCTTCAAAAGGAAGTGGTTTATTTAGGGCATATATGCTCGGAAAAGGGGGCACTCCCAAGCCCGAACACTACTACCAGTGAGCGTAACTTCCAAGTACCAAGGACAGTCCGGCAGGTTCAATCATTTTTGGGGATGGCTAACTATTAAAGAAAAGTCATACCCCAATTCTCGAATGAATCAATCTAACCACCGATCCTAGTGCCGAAGCAATAGGAGGAGTGTTCTCGGAAGGTCCGGTGTGAAAAGATCACCTAGTAGCGTATGCTATCCGCACACTTAACAAAGCGGAGGGAAATTATTCAACAATCTAAAGTGAGTTGCTGGCTGTCGTGAGGGCTGGAAAGAACTTTAGATGTTACCTACAGGGCAAGTAATTCACAGTATTCAGGGATCATAACCCCCTGAAAGGAGGATTTATTTTAAAGTAAAAGCAAAAACGGGTCGATAGAACACCTACTGCTAACATGAACATGAATTTCTTTTATTTTATTAAACTCTAAAGCAGAACGGAACGGTATAACTAAATGAAATGATAAATTTAACTAACGGACATAAAAAAACGGCGTATTATCATTTTTGTTTACTTAAAGCGCGATTTTACGGCCCTCGATAGATATCTTGTCGTTCTCTTTAATCGTTTGGCATCTATAAATCTCTTCATGTGCTTTTCGTAACGATTGGGCTTCTTTTTCCTAGCACTTCGTATTTCTTCTTCGACTGTTAAACGAGGATCGCCAGACGCCGGCAGCCATCAAAGATCCTCCGCGATAATAATAATTATTATTTATTATTTACTGGCCTGTAGGAACCCGGAAGTTCATGGCCTCACCGACTCGGCTTCGCCATCTTTCCCTGTCCTGGGCACTCTCCTTCCACGCTTGACCATTCGACCCGACCTCCTCAAGGTCAAACCTAACATTGTCCACCCATCTCCGTCGCGGCCGCCCTGCCGGTCTCTTGCCCGTTGGTCTACCGCCAAGAATTCTATGCACGGTCCTATCGTTGCCCATTCGCCCCACGTGTCCGGCCCCGCGATAATAATACGGCCAAAAAATAAATAACGTTTACCAGCTCCTCTTGAGCCAGCTGCAATTGGGTTTTCCTTTATCAAAGAGTCATTGTGGGAACAGAAGATAAACAATAAACGAAAAACCCTTCCTACAAGGAGATACAAACCATGCAAAGATAACGCAGCTGAACATAATGACTTCGGCCGAGGAAACCACCAGGGCTATTAACCACATGCGGGTAAAATACGCAGAGGGATACCGCAGAAGTCTAAAAAACGTACCGATCCTCGGCGTATCTTGGGTCACACGAGCAACAACGTTCGTAGTTGTGTGTGTGGATGCATCTACACTGTATCTGCACGGATGCGATCTCCTGGAAAAGAGAGATCCCCTGGAAGAGAGAGAATTCCAGGGGAATGAGAACCTAATGAAAAGGGGAGAACAACCGGGTGAGTTTCCTTCCTACGAAAAAGATTTTAGTCAGCCGATTAATAACGGTCGCGGAGGTAAGATCCTCCATCAAATAATGAAATCGAGTATGTCGCGGAGTCGGCATCGAACCAAAAAAAAAAACCTAAACGCCTCTTATTTGTATATATTTTTGTACAACACTATCACACTTGATAGTACCAAATTGACACCAATGGATTGCCTTTACGGTTTTTGCCCGGACGATCCCTCAAATTTAAAATGCAAGTGTTATAGTTATTGGGGTGGCTTCCGACTCTTAAGCTCGTGGGTAGTTTCCGGCTGGTAAACTCGGGGTTGGCCGCTGGTTGTTAAGTCTTCTGGCTCGTCCAAAGTAAAAGTCGAACTATTTGGTTTTTTAAGTTTACTTTTTATTTCGTTTTTAAACGACCGCATTTGTTGTAGGACCAATGGCTCAGTTCAATCTCAATTTTTAGTTTTGGTGCAAACGCTTTTATAGCATAAAAATCGAACCCAACGTTATTCCATTTCCCAGGGACGCATCGTTCACCTTGAGATCGCTACCCGATGCCAACCCAGGCCCAGGCCATGCTAACGACGATGGGAATTGCAACGTTGTTACATTGTCGCCATTTACGTTGAGACGGCAAGCTTACAGTGTAGCAGCCTAAATTCTGCCGGACTTTCTCAACATAATGCAGCAAGGAAATAGGCACTAGGCTCAGGACAATTAATATAATCGTGTTTCGATTTTTCTTCTGCAAAGTGGCCACAATCATCATGGCATATTTTATGGATATGCCATCTGGTCACCCTTGGTACTGCCCATTTCTCGTCTTCGCCTAATCGCCAGAACAGCCGATTTCCCCTGATGGAGTACACCCTCTGTAGTTGTTTGCTCGCTTCTTTCTTCTAGAGCACGTTTATGATGTGGCGCAGGTTTGGATCCTGCCATTGCATGCTGCATTTATGTTGAGGACCAAAGTAGATGCTTCTTATGGTGTATGATGCCCCTCGACTGGTTGGCGGTTTAACGTATCTATGTACGTTGCTCAAATCCTCAGTTGATGAATTGTTTTAAAATTGAATTCTTGAATTTTAACCAAACACCTGGCTATCCACGGGATCATCTTAACTTTGTTTTGCGTAGCTACGATAGCTTGACAGTCAGTAACTACCTATTATTCAAGTCCAAGTAGGTATATTCCATATTTTCCAGGCTTTCCACTACAGCCAATTCCTCTAGCTCGTAGCTGTGATATTTACTCTCATTCTCCGTTACTTTGCGACTATAATACGCTACAGGCCGCATGTTGTTGGCCTCTTTGGACCGCTGTAGCAGTATACCTGCTGTCCTTAGCGAATTGTATTTTGGTATTGTCGGCCGTTGATTTCCACATGGACACGCGCCACTATCCAGATCAATGAGTGTTAGCACCTTGCTTCCATTCTCTTTCACTTCCTTTTAGTACTCGCCTTTTTGTTGGCAAATTAGCAATTTGTGTGACCTATTGCTCGTACTCGGTCCGGTTGGGTGATCTGCAGTTCTTAATTTCGGGCAGTTCCGACTAATGTGTCCCACTTGCTGACACTGATAGCACTTTATTGTTCCTGGAACAGGTTTTCCTGTAGTCTCTGCAGTATCAACTAATTACGGTACGATTTGGCTTTCTGCTCGGTGTTATTTATCCTCCTCAATCCGGTAGTCCAACGTAAGTAAGTCTTGCTCCGACTCCGGTTGAGATGATTTAAGCACATCCTTGCACTCCGTGTCGATCAGTCCCTGGACAATGTACTTGATTAGTGATGACTCTCGTACATCTACTCGAGACGCAATGGTCTTCATGCCAAACACGTATTCTTCTGCTTCTTCGCTCTGTCGCTGTCTGCGGTTTCGCAATCGCTCGTTTATCTCAGCATCGTCTTTTGTGGTAGGGAATGTTTCACACGATTCTCCAAAAAATTCGTCCAGGGTCTTTGGGGTTACACTGCGACTCCAGAGGTTCGCTGCGCCAGACTGTTTGGTAGTTGCCGCAATCAGTACTAATTTTTCTTCGAAATTGTAGACGTTCACATTAATCAATTTAATATTGTGACGAATTTACACTCGAACAATCGTGAATAACATGCCGGGCGTCTCTCAGTTAGTTCGAACTTGGGTGTCGAACGATACACATCGACTCAGTAAGCAAAACTGACAGCGTCATATTAAGTCTCAAATAATAAGTGAAAAATGAAATAAATCTATTCAGGAAAGGAGAACAAACTTGGAGTTTTTGTTGGATTATTCACAATCCAGAGATCGGTCCTAGGAAGTCGATAAACGTAAAATCAAAATTACGTAACAATATGTTCCCTCTTTTCTACTGATTAAATTATAGAAATTCTAATATAAAACTTTATCATCATCATCTTCATCATCGGCAGTACAACCGGGATCCGGTCTTGGCCCTGTTTAGCAAGTCTCTACACCGGTACCCGGTCCTTATCCGAGACTTGTTAAATTGTCCATAATAATTTGTTTTTCCGGGCGATTAGCCTTGCGCCATTAAACTTTACACGGACTATTTCTTTTGACAATGAAATCAATCCAGTTAGCTGTGATGGTATACTCATTTTTATGCTATATTTTCGTTCATAAACAACTTGTCATTAATGTTATTTAAAATACTCGTAACTAAAATTTTATTAAAACAAAATTAGCTAGGCTATGGAATGCTGACAGAACATAAAGCACAACCTTTTAAACATTTCTGCTTTAAAATAAATAAATTTACATCACCATCAAAATAAATAAAACAAAATTTTAAAATGAATGCACCCATCCCCCGTCAAATCATATGTAAACGTAAATAATATCCATCATTTGTTAATAAATATCTTTCTTTGCCCTCAAAGTTTCTACCAACCGACGCCACTGTATGGTGGTTGCGATTGGCTGTCAAATTTGACAGTTCACTGTGACGGGAACTTTGCACTGCGAATGCGCTTATGCTAATTACGTCATTTTTATTCAATGAACCGCAGGCAATATCAGTTTCAGTGTCGACTGTGCAGATTCGATTTGTAAGTGTTAGTCGTGGATTGTAGTTTTAAAAACGCTGGTGAAAGTATAAATTTCTAGAGCAGTTATCTATAGATAGATAACGATGGCTGGTAGCTCAGTAGCCGCACAAATTAATACACAAAATCTTCAACTTCCCCCATTAAGGGCTTTAGATGATTTCATTCTGGGATCCGCACGTTTCCAGCTGCCCAATCTGAAGGACCTGGACAAATGGGGCAACCGAGTGGTTAAGAACCTTCTGTATTACCAGACAAATTACTTCCTAATGTTCATTGCCGTCTACACCCTGATGGCCATTTTGCATCCCTTTAAAATCATCTGTGGACTAGTCGTGCAGGCGATGATTGTTGCGATTGCGGTGCGGTTCTTTGGCGATACACAGAGCAAACGACCAAGGAGCGCTACAGATGAATCCCAGAAATGGTATTACTTGATTGGAGCAGTTGTGATTGGTTACCTGTTTTTGTACTGGTTCAATGCGATTTTATGGTCTCTGTTTACACTTCTGTTGCCATTCTCATGTAAGTGATGATGCCAATATGATTATCAGATGGTATTGTTCAATGTTCCTTTGTCTCTCTTGGATTTCCAGTGACATTCGTGCATGCTTCGTTGCGCTTGAGGAATATTAAGAACAAAGTGGTCAACACCATGGAAAGCTTCAGCCCTACGACTCCGATGGCAGTTTTCTTGAACACTATGAACATTACAGCTGAAACGATTTTAAGTTAAAATGTTTACCGACTATTAGACTGTTTCACAATTTGTTTATTAAGCTATATATTATAATAAAATCTATTTTGTTAAATTAAACTATAGTTGCCGTCGTTAGAACGGATTCCGTTTCATCTGTTGGTTCTATCTGCGGAGGTAGGCAATTGGTTTGCGTAAGCGAAACTTACGAACAATTTAATAAAGGTGTCCATTGTTGTAGTTCCGAAGACCATTTACTTTTTTGGACAAACTAGGAATTTAGATATGTTATGGTTCATAACATAGCTACAGGGACAGACTCGATATTTATTGGACTGAAATTATATAGATTTATTATACAACATTGCTCATCAGATGAAGTTTCTCAGATAAAACCACTAGGAGTTCATATATTTGGAGTAGCATCATAAGCTTCAAATCGGCGGTTCATTTCTGTACGGTTTGATATAGTGGCAGAGAATCCGACGATTAACAATTTTCCAGAAATGACCTTGTTAATGGCTCGTCTCGACTTCGCTCGGATGTAATTTACTGTTGAGTGCCAGGAATTGACAACTCTTCGGCTTTGGCGATGTGTGAGGTATTCGTTGAGAGTGTGTCTACATTTGGGTTCGCCTTTAACGACAAGCCCCCGCTTGGTAGAAAACTTGACGTGGTGCGGGGGCTTCAATTACAATGAATCACTCAGGGTATGCTGACGGAAGCACACGCTTCCAGTAGGGCCACCCATGTTAGATAGGCTAGCGGGGAGTAACACACAAAGATCTACCACCCCTAATCCAGGGTGTTACACTTCACCGTGCCCATTGGATGGTTTGCAGCCAGGGGTATACCGACTGTATTATAACGGCGCCTCTCTGACAACGGGTCGAATAAGAGTAGACCTTACCATATCAAAGAGGAGCTCTGATATGGCGGACTATTTGAAACCCCACAACTCGTGGGAACAAACATGAATAATCAAAATATACGAAACAATCTCACGAAAAACCCGGTAGGCGTAGGGGTGATGAGCCGACACTACCATAAGGGAAGAAATCATCAAGAAAACACCGAATCGGCAAAAAGAAGACGTAGGGAAAAACGAAAAAGCGGGATATACACGTTGGCGCGTCGAATGTTTGAACGTTATATAAACTAGGCGCGATACAGACGATTGTAGAAAACGCGAAACAATATAAAATGAACGTCGCCGCGCTTCGGTAACTCCGACTCCCACATCAACTAATCGAAACCAACGGGTTTACACTGGCGTGTGAAGGTACCGATACACATAACCTCGGAACTGGCTTCATCAAAAGTAAGAAGATTGCACCCTATGTAAAAAATGTCAAATTTATTAATGACTGAATGTCGGTGCTAAAAATACAGGGACCGTGGTACAAGTATGTACTTATAAACGTACACGCCCCAACAGAATCTACCGACGAAGAAACGAAGGACACGTTCTACGAGACCCTAGATGAAGTATTTGATGGCATCTCATTATTCGATGCTAAAATCGTCCTAGGCGACCTCAACGCAAAAATTGGAAAGGAAGATATCTTCCAACCAACTATAGGTAAAGAAAGCCTACAGGACGTTTCAAATGATAATGGAATTCGAATTATCACGTTCGCAGCGTCAAAAGATCTGGTAGTGAAGAGCACGATGTTCAAGCACAAGCAAATCCATAAAGCCACGTGGATCTCACCCGACGGCGTAACGCGAACTAAATATACCACTTCCTCATAAATAAAAGACACCAGTCGAATATCCTTGCCGTAAGATCATGTAGAGGAGCAGATTGCGACTTCGATCATCTTCTAATGATGGGGAAAATTAGGAGTCAGCTCGCAACAAACCCACACGGGCAGTCACGGGAGAAGAGCAAAAAGCTCGACATTGATAAACTAAAAGACCTGCGCAAAATGGATGAATTTCAAAACGAACTAACGAATAGATTTAGCATCCTGGAGAATGGGAGCAGTAAGGAAGAGGAAACCAATAATGTGGGCACTAAATACGCATCGATCAGAGACACAATCAAACAAACAGTCCAAATGGTATTAAGATTTAAGAAAATAATTAAGTCCAATCCTTGGTTTGACGATGAGTGCAGGACGAAGATCGAAAGATGTAACGCTTCAGAGTGATCTACTTAGAAAGATATGATGAAGTCAACGCAGAAAGATACACGACAATTCGGAAAAAGAAATGGGACTCTTCAAACGCAAAAAACGCGAATGGGAAAAGAATCTGATCGAAAAAACCCTAGAAAATGCAAATTCAACACCGCTGCAGGCATACCACAGGGCTGCATTCTAGGTCCCATCCTTTTTAATATCTACACCTCAGATATTCCTCACTCTGTGGACGGGAGAGTAAACCAGATATGCTATGCGGATGTCCTTCCTGCACATTGCCTCTGTTGTGTGACCACGAATAATATTGATAATGAAGTTATCTATTCTGTTTAGTCCTGATTTGTCATACAGAACTTTATTGGGATAGTATATCTTATATTGTCTGGTGCAAGACTAATGACCTTGCCCGGAAAAAACAAATCATTATGGAAAATTTAACAAGCCTCAGGACTTGCTAAATAAGGCCAAGACCAGTTCCCGGTTGTAGTGCCGATGATGATGATGATAGTATCTTATATTGCGACTCTAGGGTTCTATACATTCTGAAGCAGGAACGGAGACACTGCCTTTCGAACACCCGAAACTTCTCCACGTAGAATGGGGATATGTTATACCATACTGGGCACCCATACATACTGGTCGGATGAATACCGAGTATGAAATTATTTTCACCTTGGGGTCCAGAAAATTACTACGGATGAGATTTCGTGTCATTGCATATGCGTTTTTAGTTGCTGTAAGAGCAGCTGCTGTATGATTATCAAACTAAGGATACTGATCACGCCAGATGCCAAAGTATCTGACTACGGTTTTTACTTGTCGGGGAAGATTATTACTTCCTGCAATGGAACATTTTTTCCAATCCCGCTTTAGATCCCTTTATGCACTGGACAGGGGCGTTCTGAAGAGGATAGTCTCTGATTTCTGGAAATTTATTTTTAATTTCCAGTGGTCGCAAAAACGTTTGATTTTGTTGAAATCATCTTGCAGAAGTCTGTTGCTGACATCATTCTTTTCTCCAGATCTATACACCACAATGTCGTTGGCATAAGCAATTGCATGGTTGAGAGAACCCACTAGATCACTAGTGTAAATGTTAAATAAAACGGGAGAATTCACTGCTTCCTGTTGTAAGCCCTTTTTAGATGTGGAAGGTCTTGTTACAGATTATATCTCCACATTTCACTACAAATTGTTTACCCATTATCATATCGTAGATAATGTATAATAAATATTCGAGCATACCTAGATTTGATAACTTATATACAAGCCCTTCTTACCATCATCAGCATCAGCATCGGCACTACAACCGGGATCCTGTCTTGGCCTTATTTAGCAAGTCTCTCCAACGGTATCCGGCCCTTATCCGAGACATGTTAAATTGTCCATAATAACTTGTTTTTCCGGGCAAGGTTATTAGCCTTGCTCCGCCTCCATATATTAACCACCTTAAATTAATCAACGTCAGTACCTTTAAGGAGCGTGGGATCCTGGCTGACATACGGCTTATTTATTGGTTCCTTTCCGGCTCGGTAGGCTGCGCCTATCTCCTTAACTTAATTCTTCTGAATATAAACTCTTGTAATACGCGTAGTCCCCGCCGTCTCTATATTTTCTCTCACCGCACCGCATATGGTTTCAATGAACTCCCTTCGCGAATGCTAAGAAATGTCAACTCTAACACCACGTTGTTCGACTTCGATCTCACTACCGATTCTCTCAAGCACCGCTTCCTAAACCATATTCACTCTCAATCTTAAGCACCCACCTTCCGCCCCTACTCTTGACGTGATAGTATGACCTGTTCACCTTAGGTTAAGCTTAGTTTAGTTAGTTTGACATTTTTTAGTTTGTAAATACTTATATTGCTTGTATTAGGCCAATAAATGGGGAGGTAGCCCATTTGTAGTTGAAATTGACAGAGGACCCTCAACAAATGGCGTAAACCACTTAAACTTGATAAACATTGAACACCAAAATGCAATGCATTAGAATAAGAAATTTCTTCTTCTATATATATACTTGAAGCAAAACCTTCTAACCATACAGCGTCGAAAGCCCTTTCGAAGTCAACCAAACAAGCCCCTGTGCTTGTCGCTCCGCCTTGTTCCACTATATGTCTGAAACAAGTTTTGTCGCAGCATGAACTGTCATATTGCGATCGAAAACCAAACAGGTTGTTTGGACTAATACTATTTTCCTCACACCAGCTAGTCAATGCTTTACTTATAATTTTCTCGAATACTTTGCTGATGTTCGGAAGCAAATTCATCGAGCGAAGATTAGCTGGATTGCTCCTGTCCTTGCCCTTTTTGAGGATGGGATGGACTACTGCCAATTTTCCATTGGGTTGGATAATATGCATTATTTAGAGCATTGTTCAACAAAATAGTGTAAGCCTTCACTACTTCAAGAGGTAAATGCTTTAGAACAATGTTTGGAATACTATTTATTCCAGAAGATTTTTTGTTCTTAATGGATCTAAGAATGTCCGTCAGTTCATCCATGTGTACAAATATACTAATGTTTAGATTTCTATGCGGGAAATCCCCTCTATTATTTTCATTAAAGATAGTGAAACTTCGACTTAAGAGACGCCAATGGTTAAGTTCATTGCGTAGCGAAATAAGTTTTTGGATAGCCCTATTTTCCAAGTCAAGGTTAGAATGACCCGATTCGTTCAATCCATATGCTGCTTCGAAACAAGCCCCAATTGAGTTCACTTTTTTGCGGATCCTCGACTATTATGAACTCTTCGTTAGAGTTGATGTATTCCGGGGTAAGTCCTGCGTTTAGCAGAGTTTGACAATTCTCGGGAGTCCACGGAACTCACAGACACGGGATGTCATTATAATCTTTCCTTCGAAAGACTTTATTAGTTGAGGGAACATATTCGGTCCAATCTTCATTAATTACTGATCTATAGTTGTGACGGATCAGTTTTTGAATTAATGACTTAATTGTTTTTATTTCCTGGCTGTTTGGATCGCTGAATTGTCTGTAGAGCAGCTTTAACTTAGAGAACAGAATACTCCTTTGCCTATACAGCTCGTCGATCGTTGCGTTTCTGTATCGATTTGTATGGCTCTCGGAGTGAGACACTTTTGGGATAGAACGATTCATTGTATTAGTAACAATGTTGTTCATCGTCGAAAGATAATGATCAATTTCGTCATTATGAAGGTTTCTGTCAGTTGGAGGATCTATGCCATTGGAGCGTAATTCTTTTTTTATTATCCGATCAAAGCGCGACCAGTGTGCTTTTCGAAATTAAAAGAATGTATCTGTTTGTACTGGGGGGCGGGAACGAACATACAGGGCAAAGTCTCTGCTTCCAACCCGGCGAAGGCCAGCACGATCCTTGTCTCTGTTCAATCCAAGTTGACATGCAGTCCCCACGTGACACCCCTGGATAGCTACTTTGGCACCGGCCAAGTAGTGAAAAAATGCATGCAGCGACATTCCGAGAAAGGTTGGCGCAAGGCTAATAACCTTGCCCGGAGAAACAAATTATTATGGACAATTTAACAAGTCTCGGTTAAGGACCGGATACGGGTGGAGAGACTTGCTAAATAAGGCATTGAACCGGATCCCAGTTGTAATATCAATGATGATGATGATGATCTGTTTATACTACTCAAGTAGTGAGTGTTTATTTGGGACATGTCTTTCGGCACCAAGTCCATAATGATCGCTATCGTACTCGATTGTACAAAGACAATTTCGAGTAGTTAGATCCGTATTCAATAATAGTATTCGCTCATCCAGCAACAGTAAATCCAAGAAGGAATTTCCTCTTGGATATGACGGTATACTTGTAGCGTACAATTCTAGTTTATGTTCGATAGCGTTTGTTTGCCACCAGTCGAACAACGCATTGCCTCTTGTGTTTGTGATAAGGTTACCCCAAGCACTGTGCTTGGAGCTGAAGTCTCTCGCCATAAAGAAATAATTATTTTCCGAGTCTAGCTTGAGACTTTGTATAGGGTATCAAGTTCATTGATAAACCGTTAACACTGTGGAGCTTCGGGAGCGTAAGCAGAGACCACATATAGAGGCCCTTGACTTTTCAAAGGAATATCTATAACCCAGGCTTCTAGCACCTGGAATGTATACATCTCTACTGTAAACGACTTTGTGTTATAGACCATTTTTAACTAAGGCAGCGATCCCGCCCCCGTGAGTGGAATTCGAACGATCTCGTCTAATTACTTTATAATTTGGGCAGATGATCCCTTTTTTCCATGCGGATAAGTGAATTAACATTCACAGCAATAATTTTTAGGCTTAATTCAGCCGCAGTGAACGTTAAGATTAAAGTGCGGGTTCGTCTGAAAAAAGGGTCGAATAGCTAATGTCCGTTCGAGCCACTTGTTCCGTCAGTTTTTTTTTGATAATTTCGAATTTTTTATCAAACGCAGAAAACTGTCCTTGTGTAAAGTTATATATTCTTTTTTGGGAATTTTAAGCTTACCTCCGTCCCCCGGGTCCTTAATAGTCGGATTGGCCCTTCATGTGGGTGTCTGTCCCAGCTGGTGGTGTGAGGACGGCGTAAAGGGTGTGTCCTACCTCTTTAGCGGGTGCCTCCACGATGAGCTGATGGTACGTATAGCGTTTGGGATGATAGTGAAGAACGTGTGATTCGAACTGATGCTATGACGGTTAGAATCACCAAAAATTGAACTAAAGCGAAACCCACCAGGCCACCGCCATGTGTACGAATTCGATTTCTAGACTCAAGTACATTCGACTGATGTGGATTTGTTATGTTATCGTTATGGTATACGGCTCTGATGCATTTTCTTATTCGATTTTCGGTCGGTGTTCTTCACTATTTGCTTGTGTATTGTGTGTGTTTCTGTTAGAAACGCTACATACGTTTCATGGGCTATGTTACGGCTCCAACGCCGTGCTTCCTCTTTCGAGGGAAGAGCGTGGAGGTTATTATAATTTTTTATAATTAAGGGGTTATTAAATAATTAAACTTTTGTTTATTTAAATATTTTGTTTTATTTTTATTTTATTGAACTCAGCTATCTCAAGCTGAGCTCTCTTCTTTCTACTTTTTTCATATAAATTTACTTGTTTATATAGAACATTTTGTTCTAACTGACTGTGGCGTATAAACTGAACAAAACAATCTAGAAGTCTCTGTGACTTAGAATTTTGAATAAACTTTGAACGAAAATCAAAGTGGCCATGTTTTGAAATGAAAAATGTGCTAGTTATGAAAAGGGGCATATTTATGAAATGTGCTGTAAGTGACTGGATATAGAATATTGTGTCTGTTTATTTATGAAATGTGCTGTAAGTGACTGGATATAGAATATTGTGGCTGTTTATTTATGAATTGTATTAACTGAGAATGTAAGATATGTGAGGATGAAGTTTTAAGGGTTGTGTTTGAAAGGACATGAGTTAGTGTTAAAGCGAATAAGGGTAGTATTCTGGAATACAACAGCTAGTCCCACGATAGGCGGTGAACTTCCTTGTTGGCAGTGGCGTCAACAGCCATGGCCGTTTTTGCGGAGTGAATCCACAGTTGTTGCTGTTGACAGGAGAGCGTACCCACACTAGTTGAATGGGCAATGAAAAGGCAATTGCTTTTTTGTATATTGGGGACTTTCTTTATTTATAGTTTTTAATATATATATTTTTTTGCCGTGGTGTCGGCCTCCGGAACTGACCACGAATCCAAAATGTGCCGTCCTTTTATACTCTGTGGCGACAGAGATTGGTTAAAAATTTTACTTAAAAATTCCAAGAAGCACAAAGAAGATTTTGTGTACTTCGATTGGAATGGGATTCTGGGAAGTTGGTGGGAATTTGGTTGAACAAATTCACGGAAGGAGAAATTATGAAATGCATTTAGAATTAGCCATTTCATAATGTGAATGGTTATTTGGTTTCGGTTATATTTGTGGTACATATGATTCAAGTGGGGAACATGATTGGGATTATGGGTAAGGGTAAGGTAATTGGGAATTGAATCAATTATTATATCAGTTTGTGCCTCTGGAGCAGGCGTTGTCATGATATTGCGTGATTGTTGTAAGATTGGTGCATTTTTTACTCCACCTGCCGTTTGAGCGTATGACACACTTGGTGCCACGAATTTGTTGTAAGAGCGAGTTTTCATTCGTTTCTCTTCTTCAACTTGCTTCTTTTTGGTTCCCAACTTTGATTTTATTTGTTGGTACTTAGGGCTCCCTCTAAAATTATCAGGGTGACCTGTGGCAATA
The DNA here is from genome assembly GCA_963931805.1 of Microdon myrmicae. NCBI lineage: Eukaryota > Metazoa > Arthropoda > Insecta > Diptera > Syrphidae > Microdon > Microdon myrmicae. The sequence continues at coordinate 44,454,163 of OZ007502.1, forward strand.
CAGAGGACACAGGATAGTTTATTTCTATCCGGGAGCTGTTGATGTGTTCTTTGCCCAATGGCCATTCTCCAATGATATGCTTATTTAAGCATTTGGCGCATCTGAAATGCATATTGCAATTCAATGCTGCATGGTGAAGCGTTGACAACGCATACATTGCAATACGCGGTCGGACTTCTTTATTTTCTCCCAACTTATTGTTTGGGGACTAATGTATTTAATATATCTAAGTCCATCAATTTTACTATTGGGGCTTAGAGACACAATGAAGGGAGGCAACTTACGGTTGCGATTTCTAGAATTTGCTATACAAAATGTTTTCACACCTGTAAATGTCAGGCTATCGTTTTCGAAGGTTTATAGTTCTTCGAGCACCTCTTCGGGAGTAAAGGAAGGATCAACTCCTTTGAGAACCATGGAGACAGTTTTCTCCGATTTAGGGGTGTACGTGTAGTACTCGCTTTTGGATTTACCCAATGCCGATTTAATTTTGTTATACCCTTCTAAATCATCGCATGTTAAACTCATCTTAAAATTACATGAGCCCGGGATGCTCGATAGCCGCGGATGAACATGGCCACAGCGTTGTGGTCAGATACACCCGCCGATACTTGGGGAGGGGTGATTTGGGGAAGTAAGTCTTTGGACACAATAAAGATGTCCAGAATTGAGTTGCCTCGGGTACCATCCGTAGGTGCGACTATTTCGAAGTTGATGGCATGACAGTTTTCGGTGTACCATTGGAACAATTTTGTGCCGTTTGGGCAAGAGACGGAGTCGTTCCAGTGGGGATGCCTTGAATTGAAATCGCTGCCTATGATGAAGGGTGTATGCCCCATCATCATGAAATCAAAATTTGCTGCTCTTTTATATTCTGTGATGACAGAGATTGGTTAAAATTTTATTTAAAAATTGCAAGAAGCACAAACAAGATTTACTGTCCTTCAATTGGAATAGGATTCCGAGAAGTTGATAGGAATTTATTTGAATAAATTCCCGGAAGGAGAAACCACGAAATGCATTCAGAATTAGGCATTTCATAATTTCAATGGTTATAGGGAATTGAATCAAGGCACGACAAATGGACTTTCGTTTAAATTTATCGTGCATATGATTCAATAGGATTGGGATTATGAGTACGGGTAAGGTACTCGGAAATTGAATCAATGTGCGACAAATTAACTTTTGGTTTAACTCGTCGCTCATATGAGTCACTATGGGAATTAGGTTGGGATTATAGGTAATTGGGCGAGAGTAGTGATTTAGAATCACTACAATGTCAACTCACCCAACTTTATGAGATCCTTTGTCTCCATGTAACTAATGTAAATAGGAGGTCCTTTTTTTTGACTGGCACCTGCTGAGATGGTTCCTGCCTCTGATTTGGTACATGCTGTTGATGTGATTCCTGCTGTTGAGTTTCCTTAGCTTGTCGTGTTTTCTTTGTCTTCGCGAGTTGCTATTGTCTATGTTCTTGCTGTTGTTGTATTAGGTGTATGTTTTGCATTAGATGGCTGTAGCGGTAAGTGGTAGTTGAAATAAATAGATCATAGATGTCATACAATAAGCTTAGGTATTTGTAAACATAACGCCATCGAAATATTAGTCGATTTGTGTCTGCATCATAAAGTTATTCTCGATTAAACATGTCAGCTTACGAGCCAAATTCTCGTCATTTCCTGGAGGTTTTAATTTTCTGCTTTAATGTGAAGAAATCTGCGGCTGAGGCTCATCGAATGCTTTGAAATGCCTATGGTGAGGCCGCTATTAGTGAAAGAACGTGCCGAGAGCGGTTTCAACGCTTCAAGAAGGGCGATTTTAACGTCGAAGGCCAGCATGGCGGTGGAAGAGAGAAGGTATTCGAAGATGCAGAATTGGAGACATTACTTGATCAAGATTCGTGTCAAACGCAATAAGAATTGGCAGGGTCATTGGAAGTGACGCAACAAGCCATTTTAAAACGCCTGAAAGTCATGGGAATGATTCAGAAATAAGGAAATTGGCTGCCGTACGAGTTGAAGCCGAGAGATGTTGAATGGCGTTTGTGTGTTTGTGAACAGCTGCTTGCAAGGCAAAGACGGACGGGATTTCTGCATCGCATTGTGACTGGGGACGAAAAATGGGTTCATTACGATAATCCCAAGCGCAGAAAATCATGGGGGTATCCCGGCCATGCTTCCACGTCGATGGCCAAACCGAATATCCACGGTTCCAAGGTCATGCTCAGTATTTGGTGGGACCGGCTCGGCGTAGCGTATTATGAGTTGTTAAAACCGACTGAAACAATCACAGGCGATCATTATTGAACGCAATTAATGCGTTTGAGCCGAGCATTGAAAGACAAACGGCCGCAATGCAACGAGAGACATGATAAAGTGATTTTACAGCATGACAATGCTCGACCCCATGTTGCGAAAGTGGTCAAGACATACTTGGAAACTTTGAAATGGGAAGTCCTACCCCACCCGCCGTATTCTCCAGACGTTGCTCCTTCGGACTATCACGTGTTTCGATCAATGGCACACGGCCTGGCTGACCAGCACTTCCGGCCTTATGAAGAAGTAAAAAATTGGATCGATTCGTGGATCGATTCAAAAGATGACCAGTTTTTTCAACGCGGGATTCGTATGCTGCCCGAAAGATGGAAGAAAGTAGTGGCCAGCGAATTTCGAAAAAAAAAACGGTGGAAGCAAAGTTGTGCACCTAACACTTTTTTCGTTTTCCGCTCATTCTAGTTCAATTGTTTTTTAGTTTAAGAACTTCTTCCATTTGTTTGTCCAGTTCTTGTTTTTTAAGTCCAATCTTATGAATGAGCCTATTGAGTACCTCGACTTGATTGCTGCTGTCTGCATTTGTTTCGTTAACAGCCAATTCTTTGAATTGGTTTTCAGCCCCTGCGTACTGGACGCCATCGGCGTTGCCTTCGCCGTCGCTGCTAACACTCCACGTGTCTTTTTGCTTGTTTTTATTGGGTTTATGGGGTTTAGCCTTTAGATTTGGGTCTGTATTTTACCTTCTCCGAAGTACCATCTTGGTATCTATTTGATCTGTATGCGGATGACGTGCTAGTGTACACGTTATCCAAAAGCCCTAAACTAGCAACAAATCGACCCAACCGTCACCTGGACGAACTGTATCAGTATTACAGTCAATAGAAAATTCAACTCAATCCAGCGAAAGATGTAGACATAATTCTGGATAGTAAACACTCCCAACCTACTTCTCGATATTCACAGAATATTCAAATACAAATAGGAGGTACTACGATAAGACCACAGGACACGATGAAATATCTTGGGGCCATCTATACCCGAAAAATGAATTTCGTCGAACATGTGACCCACATTCTTCAAATGGGCCTCGATCGGTCTAAGTAACTGCACAACATTTTGAAGTGGAGCAACAAAGTTAACACCAAAGTTAAGCTTCTCTGCTATAAGCAGCTAGTCCGATCTGGAATATCGTACGCCTCTCCCATATGGTCCTGCATATCTTCGACCCAAATGGAAACACTTTTAGTTTTCGAAAGGAAACTGTTCAGAAGGTGCACTAATCACTCTAGAAGGCCTGACGGTCGCCATTACCCCAGCTCCCACCGCCGTCGCTATCTCTGTCGACGAGTACTTGCTACAATTAGCATACAGGTATCTAGAAAGCATTCAGAACAGCGAGAACTTATTTGTGCGGGAGTCTTGCGTTCTTGACTCTTCTCTCATTCGATCTCTCCGAATCTGACCGCCACAATTTTTTCTTCAGTATACGAGGGTTGCCTTTTATATTTCGGGATTAGAGAACAAAAACAAATATTGATCATCGAAAATCACTTTATTGTTTTTCAAAATATTCCCCATGAAGATCTATAAACTTTTGCATGCGTTTGAACCAATTGTCGAAGCACTTTTGCCAACCGCTTCTTCAGGTGTCGAAAAACGTTGATCTCTCAGTTTGTTTTTTATGTACGGGAATAAAAAGAAGTCATTCGGTGAAGTCAGGACTATACGGCGGATGACCCATCAAATCTATGTTTTGGGTGCTCAAAAATGGAGTTGTCGCAGCCGATGTGTGAGAGCTCGCATTGTCGTGGTGAAGAGTGATCCGTCTTCGGCGGTTGGTTTTCCTGATTTCTTGGAAGACAACTGGCAAACAAATGGTTGTGTACCATTCAGAATTGACTGTTCTGCGTTGTTCTAGTGGTACGGTTGCGACATGTCCAGTTTTTCCGAAAAAAACAGGCGACCATTTGCTTGGAAGTGCTTCGTGCGCGAACAACTTTTGTTGGATTTGGCTCATCTTGAAACACCCAGACAGTCGACTGCTTTTTACTTTCGGGCTCATACGCGTAAATCCACGATTCATCACCTGTCACGATGTCATAGACATGTTTCGAAGCATCGCGACCGTATTTTTTGAGCATTTCTTTCGACCAATTGACACGAGCCTTTTTTTGGGCGATTGACAAATTGTGTTGGATCCAACGCGAACAAATTTTTTTGACAGTCAAATGTTTATGCAATATTGAATGTATGCTGGTCCCACTAACGCCTGAGGTTGTCTCAATCTCACGATAAGTCACATGACGATCTTCCAATATCAGTTCGCGCACAGCATCAATGGTTTTCGGAACAACAACTGATTTTGGACGACCTTCACGAAATTCATCTTGGAGTGAACTACGGCCACGATTGAATTCACCATACCATCTATAAACACTGGTCCTTGATGGAGCTTCATCGCCAAAAATTGAATTAAGTTCATCCATGCACTGTTGCTGAGTTAATCCACGCCGAAAGTTGTAAAAAATAATCGCAGGAAAATGTTGACGATTTAATTCCATTTTTCGGCCGAGATGAATCTTTTAAGTTACTGTAAACAACACAAATAGCGCTCGTATGTCAAAACGTTCTGAGTGCGTATAACCTCAAAAATGTCCAACTTTACGACAGAGCTGTCAATTGCCGGATTGCAACACTAGGGTTGCCAAATCCCGAAACATAAGGGGCAACCCTCGTAAAACTAAAAAAAGCACCCTTATCAACAACATTCCCATTTATAATAGAGGATTCCTAGACCCATCCCATGGGGTATACTGCTGGCACACTGCATACACACCCACACGTACACTACAAGACAGCACAAACGCACACAAACACCGACCAAAGCCCAGATTATCAGACGCCGAAGACGTGATCTGCGGTTACTACTGCTTTCAAGACCTGCCGGTCTTGTATGATTTCTTTCCCACCATTCCTCCATCCAAGTAGTTAGAAAACAGTTGAACTAACCCTGTCCACACTATCCTTAGATATTTCCGGAGCAGTCAATTCCTAGAAGCCAACCCTTTGGATAGCAAGCGTCTTGATGGTTCCCGAAAGTGTCAAAATAAATATAGAAACAGGTCAGCGACAAAAGGACTTTTTTATTTTTGCCCGGATCGCATCGGTTTCGAGGACAATACGCGCGTCCTTAAATATCGCGATTAGTCCCTCCCGGTTTCGCGCGTTTGCCTTTTTTTTGGGAAAAATTACAGACAGCTCGCTGTGGGACCCACAAGGCCCGGATACGCACTTCAGGTAAAGCCTAAAATAAAACACAAATTAATATATAACCATTACAATGGAAAAACTTTATTGGGCACAACTTCTACAATGTATTCAGCTGTATTACAAAGATCAGTATTCCAGGAGGATGCTGTTTCGCTTAGTCCAACGTCCTTCCATGCTTAGGGTGGAATAAAATTTAAGTTATATTATATATTAAGGTTCTTAAGCAATTACAAAAAACAAAATGTATATATATATATATATAGTTGTAAGCTAAATTCAAGTTAAAAACAAAATTAAACAAAAACAAAGTTGGCACCAAGTCTTTTTTAGTTTTTCTTTGCTATTCAAATAAACATGATTAAAAAAAAGAGTTCTGTCGTCGAAAGGCAAATTGTATAATAGACATTTACACCTTAGCTTAGAGTGTCTGCGTAGGACCACTAAGTTATAATATGATATAAGCTAGAATTTAAGTATTTTTTGTCTAGCCTATAATTTAGGATCTAAGAAAAAAAAATAGAAAAAAAATAAATGTTCGCGCACGCTGTATATACACAATCCAAATATTTATAAAAACTAAAAATCATAACAATGTAACACAAAATTCCTGTACACCGTAATATTTATATAAATATTATATATTTATATAAAAAACAAAACAAATGTACGTAAAATAATTTAGAGTGGTCGTACAGAGCCAGTAATTTACATCAAAATCTAATTTGTCAAAATAGGCTTAGCATTGAATCTAATATTGTAAAAACTTATCTGTACTGTTTTTTGGTTCCGACACACATAACCTCGGAACTGGCTTCATCATAAGTAAAAAGATTACACCCCATGTAAAAAATGTGAAGTTTATTAATGACCGAATGTCGGTGCTAAAAATACAGGGCACGTGGTACAAGTATGTACTTATAAACGTACAAGTCCCAACAGAATCTACAGACGAAGAAACGAAGGACACGTTCTACGAGACCCTAGAGGAGGTATTTGATGGGATCTCATCATTCGATGTTAAAATCCTCCTCGGGGACCTCAATGCGAAAATTGGAAAGGAAGATATCTTTCAACCAACTATAGGTAAAGAAAGTCCACACGACGTTTCAAATGATAATGGAATTCGAATTATCACGTTCGCAGCGTCAAAAGATTTGTTAGTGAAAAGCACGCTGTTGAAGCACAAGCAAATTTATAAATCCTCATGGATATCACCCGACGGCGTAACGCGTAACCTAATAGATCACTTCCTCATAGACAAAAAACACCACTCGAATATCCTTGACGTCAGATCATGGAACGTCCGCTCACTATACAGAGCTCGAGCTGCACAGCAGCTAGCCGATGCCCTGTCCGAATATAAGGCTGACATAACAGCATTACAAGAAATAAGATGGACAGGGAGTGGTGTTATTCAAAGAAACGAGTATGACATTTATAACAGCTGTCATGCAAAATACCATGTGCTCGGGGTGGGGTTTCTCGTCAGCCAAAAACTGAAGCCTGCCATCATCGGCTTTAATGCAATAAATGAAAGTCTATGCACTCTTCGCGTGCAAGGCAAGCTTAAGAACATAAGCCTCATAGACGTTCACGGACCTATAGTGGAGTCCCCTCACGACGAAAAGGAAGAATACTACGAGAACGTCGAACTGGCCCTCAATGCCTGCCCAAGACACGATGTGAAAATCGCTCTTGGTGATTTGAATGCAAAAATAGGTCGGAAGCCGGTTTTTAGGCCATAGTTTGCATGAGAACACTAATGACAATGGACTACGAGTCATCGAACTGGCAACATCGAAAAACTTGGTCGTTGCAAGTACCAGGTTTCCGCGTAAAGATGTCCACAAAGCCACCTGGTTATCACCTGATGGAGCCACTCGCAACCAAATTGACCACGTGTTGATAGATCGCCGCCACTCGTCCAGCCTGATGACGGTACGAACGTACCGAGGTGCCAATGTCGACTCGGATCACTATCTTGTTGGTACAGTTTTCCGAGCGCGGATTGCCTTACGGAGACGTGTTGGATCCGCGGATCAAGTTCGAATCAACACGGCTGCCTTACGCAATGAGAATACCAGCAACACCCTTGATCATGCGTTAAGACTCGCCCTCGAAGAGCTCGACGGAGGGAGAGTAAGTCCTGGGGCCAGAATGCCGGCCGTAGAAGAGAAATGGACACGCCTTAAGAATACTGTCATTAGTACTGCCAACTCCATCTTAGGCAGTAGTCGTAGAGATCAGAACGACTGGTTTGATGATGAGTGGAAACTAGCGACTGAACGTAAGAATGCTGCATACCGGTTAATGCAGCAGTCTCATAGGACGCGGGTACGCGAGGAGAAATACAAAGAGCTCAGAAGATCTGAAAAAAGACTTCACAGACAAAAGAAAATTGCCTGGGAAAAAAAATCTTGTCTGTGAAATAGAGAAAAGTAGAGAGCGAGGTCTGCACCAGGCGCGGAAGTTCTACCAAATAATTCGCAGTATGACGCGGTACACACCACGCTGTATTTACTGCAAGGATAAAGAGGGTAATCTGATCACCGATCCTGAAGGCATTCTGGAGCGATGGGAAGTGCAATTCAATGAATTGCTAAATGGTCAACTCACAGAAGAATAGGAGGCTTCACCAATGCAAGATCAAGACCAAATGCTGCCACCACCAAGCATTGAGGAAACATTAAAAGCCATTAGACAGCTCAAATCAAATAAAGCCTCCGGAGCTGATGGCATACCAGCTGAGCTGATCAAACAAGGAGGGACAGCGTAACATCACGCAATTCATGAGATCGTGGTGCACGTATGGGAGCAAGAGGAGATGCCGGAAGATTGGCGTATAATTTGCCCCATACATAAGAAGGGAGATATCACACTGTGCAGCAACTATAGGGGTATAACAATGTTGAGTACCGCCTATAAGATACTCTCCACTATCCTACAAGATCGGATAGTCCCATACGCTAAAGCCATCATTGGTCAATATCAGTGTGGCTTCATCCCAGGCAAATCAGTGATTGATCAGATATTCACCCTTAGGCAGGCGATGGAAAAATGTCTGGAATTTAAGATTCCGTTATACCATCTGTTTATAGACTTTAAGGCCGCCTACGACAGCAAAGCCAGGGTAGAACTATATAATGCCATGAGAGAATTCGGCATTCCAAACAAATTGATACGACTTTGTAGGTTGACCATGACCAACGTAACTAGTCAAGTAAAAATAGCGGGATTACTGTCCAAACCAATAAACATCTATAATGGACTCCGACAAGGGGACGGTCTGTCCTGCCTCCTCTTCAACCTGACGTTGGAAAAAGCAATCCGTGACTCTGGCGTTACAACAAGAGGGACTATCGTCACCAAGTCCAGCCAGATACTTGCCTACGCAGATGACATCGACATCATCGGTAGAACCGAATCGGCGGTACAGGAGTCCTTCATCCAGATCGAGCAGGCGGCACAAAAACTGGGACTGGACATTAATGAGGAAAAACTAAGTACATGGTGGCCACTTCTGCGAAGAGAAGACTTAACGTTGGTCAAACTCTCAGGGTAGTGGAGCATGAATTTGAAGTAGTGCAATCCCTTAACTACCTTGGATCAATAGTATCAACCGATAACAATATGGAAGAAGAAATACGCGAACGGCTGATTAAATCCAACAAAGCATAGTGTGGTCTATCAAGGCTCTTTAAATACCGAAATTTATCCAGAACATCCAAGCTACTACTGTACAAGACCATGGTCTTGCCAGTACTCATGTATGGATCCGAGACCTGGGTACTCAATAAAAGGCACTCTGAACTCTTAGCCGCGTTCGAGAGGAAGGTCTTAAGGAGAATTGTTGGCCCCGTATGTGAGGGAGGACGATTCCGGAGACGCCACAACCATGAGTTGTACGCAATCTACCTTGAAGCTAATGTTGTAAGAAAAATCAAGCTCGGTAGACTCCGGTGGGCGGGACACCTAGCTCGAATGAGCGAAGAGGAGCCTGTCCGGAAAGTCCTTTGTGGCAGGATGTATGGTAGAATACAGCGCGGCAGACCTTGTCTGCGATGGAAGGATGGCGTAGACCAGGACGCCCAGAGCCCGGGAGTGCCAAACTGGATGATATCGGGTCGAAATCGGAATCGGTGGAGAGATTTGTTAAATAAGGCCAAGACCGGATCCCGGTTGTAGTGCCGATGATGATGATGATGATGATGAAGATCATATAGACCAGATTGCGACCGATCATCTTCTAGTGATGGGCAAAATCAGGAGTCGCCTCGCAGCAATCCCACATGGGCAGTCACGGAGACGAGGAAAAAGTTCGACATTGATAAACTAAAAGACCTGCGCAAAAGGGCTTTATATCAAGACGAACTAACGAATAGATTTAGCTTTCTAGAGGATGGGAGCAGTGAGGAAGTGGAAGCCAATAGTGTGGGCACTAAATGGGCATCGATCAGAGACACAATCAAACAAAAAACCCAAAAGGTATTAGGATTTAAGCAAATAATTAAGTCCAAATCTTGGTTTGACGATGAGTGCAGGGCGAAGATCGAACAACATAAACACCTCAGAGTGATCCACTTAGAAAGATATGATGAAGTCAATGCAGAAAGATACGCGACGGAAAGACACAATGACACTCTTCAAATGCAAAAAACGGGAGAAGACTCGGATCGAAAAAATGCCATAGCAAGAATATCAGAGGTATGTGTGTCGGCATAAATTTAATGAGAAGTGACTACCGAGGGAGAACCAAAATAATTCGAGACGGAAACGGCTGTCTGGTCACTGTAGTATTCCAGAATACTACTGTCACACATCCTTAAAACATTCTCTTAACATATCTAACATTCTCACTTAATATATATCCTTAATAAACATCCACAATATTCTATATCAAATCAGTTTCAGTACACTTCATACATGCCCCTTTTTTCATAACATGCCCCTTTTTCATTTGAAACATGACTCTTTGATTTTCGTTCAAAGTTTGTTCAAAATTAAAAGTCACAGTAGATTAAGGAATACGATAAAATAGATTTTATTCGTTATAATTTACAGTAGATTAGAACACTAACTTATATAAGAAGAGAGAAAAATTCATTGTAAAGGAAGTTGAGAAGTTGAGAAATACAGTTAAGATAGAGATAAGATTAAGTGAAGTTCGGAGTTCACAGTTGAGAAAAAAAAAATAAAGTTGAGATTGGAAGTTAGTTTGAGAAAAGAGTTGAGATTAGAGTAAGAAGATATACAGATTAAAGACGAGTAAGAATAAAAAGAGAGACGAGAATAAACTGAGGAGACGAAAATAGAAACAAAAAAAATAAATAATTAAATAATATCGAAGAGACGAAAAACATAGTGAATGGTTTTTTCTTTGATAATTGATTATCAATTGCAATAAATTTCCGCACAAATATGTTTTCAGTCGGAGCGAATAAACATTGAAACGCGAATTGTTGAAAGAATATTAAATAAAGAAAAAATAAAAGGTCCACGCTCTTCCCTCTAACGAGGAAGCACGGCGCTGGATTATAACATCACAGAAACAAACAATATCGTGACAAGATGGAAGCGGTATTTTGAAAACCTGCTCAATGTGCGCAGCCATCAACCACAAATAAACTCATCAGACGTACATACAGCTGAGCCTCAGATCTCAGAACCGCGTTTCAACGAAGTTGTGGAGGCAATTAGTCGATTGAAAAACAACAGGTCTCTCGGAGTCGACTGCATACCGGCAGCGCTTGCGGAGCATGGAGGAGAGGCAACTGCTCGAAAGATCCACCGGCTCATCAAAACAATATAGAATAAGGAAGTCACTCCGGAAGAATGGAAAACCTCAATAGTCGTCTCCATTTTCAAAAAAGGCGACAGATCTGACTGCGAAAATTACAGAGGAATATCATTGCTCCCAATCACATACAAAATATCAACAAATGTCATACTGGCAAGAATCACACCGTACGCAGAAGAAATATTGGGAGACTACCAATGCGGATTCCGTAGGAACCGGTCAACAAGCGACCAGATGTTCACAATAAAGCAACTGCTGGAAAAGAAGCGGGAATACGGAGAGATGGTTCAGCAACTGTTCGTGGACTTCAAAAAAGCCTACGACTCAGTCGCCAGGCAAAGACTCTACCATATTGTAGTTGAGCTGGGAATCTTGAAAAAATATGCCGCCCTCATTCAAATCTGCATGAACGAAAACAAGGGGGCGAGTTAGAATAGAAAACCACCTCTAAGAACCATTTGAAATCCGGGACGGACTAAAACAAGGAGATGGCCTATCACCGTGTCTTTTTAACCTTTTGCTCGAGTATATCATCAGAAAGGTACAAGACGACAACATGGCCGGATCATCACTGAATGGGGTCACACACGTGTTCGCATATGCGGATGACATCGCCCTTTTGGGCGATAATCTAGAAACTGTAGATAAAAACAGTGAAATCATCATGCAGCGACAGAAGAGGCGGGCCTAGAAATAATCGAAGACAAAACAAAATACATGATTACAGCGAGAGCAGGTGGTTCTCAGGGAACACATATAAACGTCAGAGGCAAGATATTTAAAAAGTTAAAGAATTTAAATATCTGGGAACAATACTGATGACCAGTAACGAAATGTCGAAGGAAATTAACAAGGGACTACACTCCGGCAACGCTAGTTGGCACGCAGTCAGTAAACTGGTGAAATCCAAACTGATATCACTTAACATACAGCTCCGTGCCTGTAGAACCATACTCATTCCGATTGCTCTATACGGATGAGAAACATGGGCTCTCACAAAACGGGAAAAAAACAAATTCCGCGTATTCGAGAATAAAGTTTTAACGGGTATCTTTGGAGGTAAATATGACGGGGCTAATAAAAATAAATTATTATGGAAAATGTAACAAGCCTCGAGACTTGCTAAATAGGCCAAGACCGGATCCCAGTTGTGGTGCCGATGATGATGATGAAATATGACGAGGAGGCAGGACAATGGAGGAAACTCCACATCTACGAATTCGAAGAGCTATACCGCAAACCTACAATCAAGTCGCGAAGATTAAGATGGGCTGGACATGTAGCGCGAGTGCGCAGCGATAGGACCGTGCGTAGAATTCTTGACGGTAGACCTATAGCGTTTGAAATAATAGTGAAGAAGATCACGAAAAAAATTGAACCTAAGCGTTAGCCATCAGGCTACTGACCGTGTTTTGAATTTGATTTTAAAACTCGACTATACTCCACTGATGTGAATTATTTTTGTTATCGCTTGGTAAACGGTTCTGATGTATCTTCTTGTTCGATTTTTCGTTCGGTGGTCTTCACTATTTTTGCTTGTGAATTGTGTGTGTATCTGTGAGAGTCGCCACAGACCAATGGGAAAGAGACCGGCAGGACGGCCGCGGGGGAGATGGGTGGACAATGTTGGGTTTGACCTTGAGGAGATCGGATAAGATGGTCAAGCGTGGAAGGAGAGTGCACTGTACATGGGACGATAGCGGAGTCGAGTCGGTGAGGACATGAACTTCCGGGTTCCTACAGGCCAATAAATAATAATATGTATATATTGTTATGGATGCTACGAATCCATCATAGAAAAACCTATTTTAAATCCCAACCCTATAATCAGAAAGAAAGAATTTTGCCCAACTCACAAAATATTCAAAATCCCATAGTAATATGATCCATAAGAAACAAAGTAACCTATTCAGAAATGCGAATCCCATGGGAGCCCCTAACGAACGTTTTTTGAATGATCGACAAAAGAGTAACGCGATCACGGGCATCCGGTGAAGCAAGCGAGGTATGGAGTGAATGGGACTTCTGATAGGCAATCAGAAGTAGAATGGCTAGTCTTCAGTCCGGCTCGAATTTTGGAAAAAGGAATAGTTGTTGAAAAAAGTGAATCGAAGAAGTACGAACAGTTTTAGAAAAGTTTCGAAAAAGTAAATCGATCAATTACGAGAATAGTTTTGAAAAGTCTTGAAAAAGTAAATCGATCAATTAAGTTAACCAGAGAATAGTTGTGAAAAGTGAATCGATGAATTACGTTTAAATAAAGGAATAGTTTTAGAAAAGTTTTGAAAAAGTAAATCGATCAATTAAGTTTAAAGAACAATTTTGGAAAAGGTAAATCAACAAATTAAGTTTGGCAGAAGGTGAGAATTGTATTTTGAAAATTAATAGAATTTATAGTACTATAGAAACTAAGAGTTGTAAATTATATAACTATTTTCAATTAAGAAGTTGTAATTGTAAATTGTGTAACCATTTTACAATTAAGAAATTGTAATTATAAATTGTGTAACAATTTTAAATTAAGAAAATTAAAATTTTTTTCTGGAAATTGTAAGATTGTAATTGTGAAATTATATAACCATTCTTTATTGTAAATCTGTATACCTTTTCCTAAGAGATAATTATAATTTGTATGACCACTTTTAATTGTAATTGTAGTGGTACAAACCAGTAGAATTCATAGTATAATGTCAATAAAGTTAAGTGAAAGCAAAAATCTAATCGTTTAAAAAAAAATATATATCACGGTCGTGCGTAGCTCAACTCCCCTCGTTCCAGTCTCTCTCTCTCTCTCTTGGCCTAAAGGAAATACCGGAGGTTTTCCCCACGAACCATATCTGGCCCGAAGACTCAATGGTGCTCAATGTATAGCCGTGCGGAGGCATAACAATAAATATATTGTGACGCATATGACAATCAGTACTGGAATCTTCGAGAAAGTCCGAAACAAAGTACTAGATTATTTTAGAAAGTACTGGAAAACTGGAATAGAACATTCAAGACTATGGAACGGACGGAAACGATACACCAAATCAGAATGAGGAAAAACGGTATAAATACGTCGCACGCAGAGCGGAAGGATAAGTCTCAAGTTAGAAGTAAGAAGGAAAATACGCGATAAGTACGGAAGCGATAAGTCAAGAAATCGTTGTGTACGGTAAAAGTAACGGTTGTGATTAACGGACTAATAAAGTGTTATATTAGTTCAAAATCAATTTAACGGCTCTTATTTATTCAAAAATAATTAATCCAGCGAACCCTAAGCTCGCTACAATTGGTGTCAGAAGTGGGATTAATTATTGTTTAAGTGAATAAGTGTGTGAAAGTGTGTTGTGACGATGTCAGATCGACATTTGGAGGATCTTCGCGTTCCTGAGTTGAAGAAGGAACTTGAGGACCGGAATCTGGATAGCAGAGGACAGAAGCAAATTCTTCGACAACGTCTGCAAGCAGCAATGGAGGAAGAGGGTATTGATGTCGACACATATGTTTTTACGATTGGTCCAGACTGTCCGGATGGAGAAGAAACAGCGAGTCAAGATGGTTGCAATGTACCGGAGAAGAGTTCGCCACTGTTAGACATTTCGGAGATGTTCCGGATGATGATGACAAAATTCGACGCACAAGCTGCAGATGTTAAGGCAAAGTTGGATGTCCAAAATTCAAAATTCAACGCGCAAGCTGCAGATGTTAATTCAAAATTCGACCCCGTAAATTCAAGATTCGACGCCCAAAATTCAAAATTCGACGCACAAGCTGCAGATCTGAATGCAAAATTGGATGCTCAAACACAGGGGATGAAATGTAATTTTCAACACTTGAAGGAAGAAATCCAGTCAGAAATTCGAAACGAAGTAGAAAATCTGGATCTAAAAGTCACCGAAGAAATAATGCGAATCGAAAAGAGAAAGATACAAGGATGCAACCGCCAACATTCGATGGAACGGGACCCTTCTCCGTATTTATACGTCAGTTTGACGCTGCGGCCAATTATAATAAGTGGTCGGATGAGCAAAAGTCAACATCACTAATGTTGTCACTCCACGGGGCGGCTGCAGAATTGCTACAAACCATACCAGCCGAGAAGCAAACAGATTTCCAAGCGATAAGAGACGGCCTTGGAGCTAGGTATGGAGACAACCACATGCAGCAGGTCTACCGCATGCAACTGAGGAGCAGAACGCAGAAACCTGGAGAAAATCTTCAACAGTTGCAGGCAGACATTGAGCGATTGGCAAACTTGGCTTATACAAATATGACTAAAGAATTTCTGAACGAGGTAGCAATGGATGCATTTATAAACGCACTCCAAGATCGGGACTTGCAACAGGCCGTTCGTTTGGCGGGAAAGAAGACGATTAATGAAATACTGGCGTTCGCATTGGCACATGAATCTGCTAAACTGGCTACCAGGAGTACATATAGAGTAAAAGAAATGTCCGTCCAGGAACGTTCCTGCCAAAGAATCGGGCATGTACAACGGAGAACACCGAGACCTGTTATGAAGTGCTGGACATGCGGCGGAGTCGGCCACATCTCTGTTGACTGTACGAAACGTCGACGAACGAATGAAACATCGAGTGAGAATTGTTGTTCATGCGCTTGTCATAAGAGGAGACTATCAACGGAACAACCTGAGGTGAAGAAACACATTGTACCTGTCAGAGTACTAAATGCGTCCGAAGAGCCAGTCGCAATAAGAAAAGGAGAGTTAACCACAGAATGTGCACCCATATCAATGATAAGCTCAATTCAGCAAGGGAAGGTGCATAATAGCGCTGATGTTCTATCAAGAAGACGATGTAAGCCAGATTTTAAACATTGTCATAAAGCGGAAGAGAAAGAAGAGGCGTACGACCTGCGAAATGTACAAGTAGAAGTACTAGATGGGTGGACGAATGAGGCTATACGCGCAGCTCAACTTCAGGATGAAGATATGTCGCTAATTCTGGAATACAAAGAAAAGAACGAGCGGCCAACTTGGAACAATATTTCCGACAAGAGTGGAACATTTAAGGCATATTGGGCACAATGGAATTCCTTGCTGGTGGAAGATGGTATTCTTAAGCGTAAATTGGAAGCCGCGGACGGAAAATCCCATCGAATGCAGATTCTAGTCCCACCATCAAAAGTGAAAGATGCTCTAACAGAAATGCACGACGGGGACTCCGGTGGACATTTGGGAGTTAATAAGACACTTTCAAAATTACGATCTCGTTTTTACTGGCTTCACATGAGAGATGACGTCGAGTGTTGGTGTAGGAAGTGCACAACTTGCGCTGCGACCAAAGGACCAACGGCAAAACCAAGGAGCGCTATGAAGCAGTACAACGTGGGTGCCCCTTTCGAGCGAATTGCGATTGATATCTCAGGACCATTCCCAAAAACAAACGATAACAATAAATACATATTGGTTATCATGGATTACTTCAGCAAGTGGGTAGAAGTCCTTCCAAATCCAAACCAAGAAGCAACAACCGTCATTGAGCAGCTAATCAATAATTGGATCAGCAGATGTGGAGTTCCCCGTGAGCTTCACTCCGATCAAGGCCGAAATTTCGAATCACAGATATTTCAAGGCATCTGTGCGGCACTGGGCGTAAGGAAAACCAGGACCACACCCTTACATCCGCAGTCCGACGGAATGGTCGAAAGATTCAACCGAACAATGAAAGAGTATTTATCGAAGGTCGTTAGTGATCACCAAGGAGATTGGGACAAATATGTACAACCTTTCGCATGAGTTATAGATCGGCTAATCACGATACGACAGGCCATTCTCCAGCAAAAATTATATTTGGACGGGAGATACAATTACCAGCCGATCTGCGATTCGGAATACCTCCAGACGCCATAGATAAGACCGAAGACTACGTAGCCGAATGGAGAAATCGCCTCGATGAGATTCATCATTTGGTTCGAAAGCAAATCAAGGTATCCAGTGACAGGATGAAAACAAGGTACGACGTTCGAGCCAACGCATCCGGATTTAATGCAGGCGATAACGTGTGGCTTTATAACCCTCATCGGCAAAAAGGAAGGACTCCGAAGTTGCAGCAACATTGGGAAGGACCGTATAAGATTCTCACAAGAATTAACGACGTTGTCTATAGGATTCAGCGAAGACCGAACGCCAAGATGAAAGTGGTACATCGTGACCGACTGGCTACTTTTGTTAACCCAGGAGATCAGTGAACTTAGTTCGGGACGAACTAATCTAGGCGGAGGGTAGTGTGACGCATATGAGAATCAGTACTGGAATTTTCGAGAAAGTCCGAAACAAAGTACTAGATTATTTTAGGAAGTACTGGAAAACTGGAATAGAACATTCAAGACTATGGAACGGACGGAAACGATACACCAAATCAGAATGAGGAAAAACGGTATAAATACGTCGCACGTAGAGCGGAAGTATAAGTCTCAAGTTAGAAGTAAGAAGGAAAATACGCGATAAGTACGGAAGCGATAAGTCAAGAAATAGTTGTGTACGGTAAAAGTAACGGTTGTGATTAACGGACTAATAAAGTGTTATATTAGTTCAAAATCAATTTAACGGCTCTTATTTATTCAAAAATAATTAATCCAGCGAACCCTAAGCTCGCTACAATATATGTATATATATATATAGTTTTCAACGATAGAGCGTATGTATCTGCTACATATATATTGCGCTATAAAGAAATACAAGGTGTCGCAACAGTAATGTCATAATGTGAATGTTTTTTTTTTGTTTGTGAAAAGTTTATTATTTTATTTCTAACAAAATGATAGTCGTGCACATTACGATAATTCTTTTGCGTCACCCTGTGTGATACTCACCCCTTTAAAACAAAGCCATATACTTACGATGCATATTATTTAAGATACTTCTCAAATGAAATTCTTTAGAGCAGTAAAAATCATCATCAGGTGCTTTCTTTGGATGATGCACTTAAATAAAAATGTTTCCAACTGTCGACAAATGTATAAATTATTCTTCTAAAAAAATTAGTCTAACTTTATTTGTATTTTGAAAAGTTTTGTTTTTGGTTTTTTTGGTTTTATGTACAAGAACGTTTAATAATAAGTACCTTAATTAATTATATACACATTAATGTTCGCATGTGTTAGTTATGCTTTTATGTATTTTGTATGCTCTTTTATTTATACTCTCTGACTTAAAGTTAATCCTTACAAGAGACTTCTATCTGCTAATTTTTTCTGTTTTTTTTTTCATTTAGTGAATCAATGAAACAGGATACTATGTACACGGAATTTGCGAAACGCAAATTTTATAATGTTCTTTTCTGTTTTGTTGGATTATTATTTCTTCTTCTTTTGCTTTATATTCAATTTATATATCTTTGTTTTTCTTTTTATATATTCGTCTGTTTGTTTTTTCAATAATCGTCCATTCATTTTATTTATTTCTAGTTATCAGTTAATTTAAAAAAGCTATTAGCATACACTAAATAATCATTAAATAAACGAATTTTGTATTATATTCTATTTTTTAGTTTATTGCCTATTGCACATTCGTTTGTCCCTCCTTTTGTTTCTTTTTTTTCATAAATGATACTAGTTTTTTTTTTTCGTTTAAACAAAATAAGACTTTGATTTTAAGATTTATTTTTTTTTGCCGTGCTTTCTTTAACTTGTAGATAATGGCAGGTGACACACGTTTTGATTGCGTGTTTGTTTACTTCCTTAATTAGTCTTTTTTTTTTGTTTTGTTTAAAGAATAACGAATTAAGGCTTGGCTTTTATACTAGGAATTTGTTTAAGTACCCCTTTATAAGCAGGTAACATTTAATCAGTGTTTTGATGTTTATTTTTTTAATTCGGTTGGTTCCTCTTACTTTCTGTACCCTGTCAGATTGGTGGGCCAAGGGTATGATATCCTTTCAGTAATAAACGATAACAATATCGTTTTGTGTGAAAGTACGCATACTTGGTACACCATGTACGGTAAATCGGAAGTGACCACTTTTATCAGTTTATATAAAATATTGTATTATAAGTATTGAATTGGAAACTAATCAGATAATTAACAAACACATACATAGTTCAAAAAGATGAAAATTAAATACAAAACTTATCCGAATATTGGATCTAACTGAACGCAGTGTATGACAATGCACTAAACACTGACAAAGTACTAGGAGTAAAGATCATAAGCTATGCTGACGATATAGTAGTAGTCTCAGCAACAAATACCCTTCCGAAAATCCGCCAAAATTGAAGGAACCAATAAACGGGATTCGAGAAGTTGTATTGATGTCTAGCCGCAAAAATAGTAGAGCGCTTTCGGTAATGTGTGGACACGAAATCAAATTTAGTTACATCGATAAATATCTAGAGGTCGTACCTCCAAACTACTCATGCAGCGATGAAGGTGGGTCTAATTAACGCAGCTCTGGACGGGGTGTTGCTAAATTTTGCTGGATTTAAAATATCGGGAATAATCTTCGGTGGCTTTAAATTGCACTGCCTTTCAAATTCAACGTACTATACTCTAATCTTACGCCATTGCAAAGTTACGCAATATGCCCTGAATAAAATCGGGGAGAATGATTCCAAAACCGCACTCTTTATTTAGAATTCTCAAGAAATTTCGATGGTGTTGGTTTTTGTTGTAATTTACTATAAAATATATATCAGATGGCTTCTGTCACTCTATAACGTCGGTCGTGTTAGTCGTCGAGCAAACATTTGTATGTGTAACCTTTTAATGTAAATTTGTACTATTTCATTTTTGTATCAATAACAACCAATTAAAATACTTCGTAATATAGTGACTGTAAGCTCGTGTCAAAATCAAAATCGTCAAAAATTCTCCTCGCTTCCGTGGGCAAATGGATCCTCCTATACGAGGGCAACTGCCTTCGGCCAATACAACAAGCCTATGGTTTTGGTCCATGCAAGAGGGAATTTAAGAATCGGCCGGCTCTTAAGTATGGTGTTCAATGAAATGGCCGAGACGATTGCGGGCCAAACTCCCCATGACCCTATTGAATACAATGCTAAACTCATGGAGACATAAAGGAGGGAAGGAGTAGATCACATGGGTAAGCAGGGTTTCATATGGTCCGATGCTTGACTGGGCATGGATGTTTTGGATAACATCTCTATCGTTTGTGCGAACCGGTGTGCATCCTCTGATCGGACGAATGCTCGTGGAGGAGGAATGTAACTTGCGAGTTCACAGGCTTGATCTCGCATCCTGTTGATGACGACGTATGCCGCTTGTTAGATGGCCCTGACCAAGTATATGAATATAAGTTCATCTGCCTGCTGAGCACAGCTAGGAAGGTATTTTGGACCGTCATCCTCTTGAGACTGGAGAAGTACACGGAGCAAAGAGGATGACTCTCACATATGGAGTATGATGTCAAAACAAAAATGTACAGTGGATGTAATCGCCCAAGTTCCAGAATCTCTAATGACAGGATCCAGACGGCGTGGAGGCCCGAAGGAGCAAAGCGCAGTAATAATGCTCGACGTCAAGAATGCATTTAACTCAGCCGGTTGGAAACACATAATAAAGGCATTGCACCAATTGGGAGTACAAGGCTTCTGAAAGATGCGATTTAATATTTTACAAATAGGGTATTAATATATGAAATAATATGGACATCATAAGGTTGAGGGTCCTGCTGAGGAATTCCGCTAAATTTCTTTGTTGTCTTTACCGCTCCCCGAATGACGATCGACCGGCGACATTTTTCGAACATCTTTCATATACTGTGGACTGGATACAGATCAACCACCCATCTTCTGGAATTGTTGTCCTTGGCGATTTTAATGTGCACAATTCCGGCTGGTTGTTACATTCTAACAGAACCGACGAGGTTGGGAGGCTGGCGGAGATGTTTGCTGTAAGCCACAACTTGACTCAACTCGTGGGGGAGCCAACGCGAGTGCCGGATGCCCGAGGCGATTATGCGAACACTCTGGATCTGTTTTTGACATCCGAACCGAGTATTTATACCGTAGAGGTTTCTGCGCCACTGGGAAACTCAGATCACTGCTTGGTATCTGTCGCGCAGGCACTTGCATATCAAGCGAATAACCGCCCTAGGCAGCTTCGCCATGTATGGAAGTATGGGGCTGCTAACTGTGACGATTTGCGGGATTTCTTCGCATCCTTTCCATGGTCCGAGGTGTGCTTCGGAAACTCCGATGTTAAAGCTTGCGCGGAGTTGGTACCGGGGATTATTCTTCTGGGGATGGAGATGTATATTCCACATTCCATCAAACGAAGTTCATCTGATAAACCTTGGTTTGATAAAAAAATGCGAGCAAATTACAGCGGCAAAAAATATAGCTTTTAAGCAATGGCGCTCCAATCCCACCGATGTTAACAGAACGAATTTTGTTAGAATCAGAAACGCGTGCTACCAGACGATTGATTCTGCGAAGAAAGCTTACAACGACAGAGAGCACAATAAACTTCTTCGGTGCCCAACTGATTCGCGTTCCTGCTGGTCAATGGCAAGGGCTGTCAGCGCTTACTTCGCTTCCTCCCCCTTTCCCCCGTTAGTGACGGGCAGCGGGACGTTAGTCACAAATTCAATGGATAAGGCTTATGTGTTCTTGAATTTATTTTCCGCGAATTCAAACCTCCATCCCGGTCTTTTGGAGCCACCTGTAATTGCGCCGGTACGGTTTCGTTGCGGGATGTGAGGTTTCGCCCCTGTACTATTCAACGCATTCTACGTGGGCTGGACTTTAGGAAGGCAACTGGCCCGGACGGAATACCAGCAATAGTCCTTAAAAACGGTGCTCCAGAACTATCGCCGGTTCTTGGCAGACTCTTTCGCTTATCTCATACACGGAGAATATTTTCTACCTGCTGGAAGGTTCAAGTTCAAGCAATCCCAAAAAAGGAAAAAAGTGTCTCCAACAAAATTACTGGCCGATAGTATCACTGTCCATGTTATCTGAGGCGATGGAAAAGGTCATCAACGCCGAGTTAATTCAGTATTTGGACTACAATGGACTTCTAAATAATCGTCAATGCGGATTCCACGGGGGACCACGGGAGCAGCTTTGCGACTGGATGAAGAGCTTCCTCGAAAATCGATCGATCCGGATTGTTGTGGACGGCGAATGTCCGTGTCTGTATCCTGTTAATTTTGGCGTGTTCTATTTGGGCTCTAATCATGTTTTTGGCTTCGCAAAAATGATTTATTGGTGACAACGGATACCAAGGTGTTCAGTTCTCCGGATGATAATACGCTTGTTTCCTCTTTTTCGAGTGATCGGTCGATTAGTACATTATCGTCGCATCAGCTGAGATGTAGACAGATTGACTCTCTGAATCGAGATCTAGATATTGTTCTGCAGTGAGGCAAGGCCAATCTCGTCGACTTCAATGCAACGAAGATACAGTATACAACATTCAAGAAAAGTGGATCATCGGTCCCACCGCTGAGGACGAATAGCCAGACCCTCAAAACTAGGGAACGCATGAAATTCGCGTCATGGTCTGTGGGAATGCCAGGTCCGCCTCAGTAAAAATATCTTTTTAGAGCCAAAAAATATTTTACTCCGGCCCAGTTCTTCTTCTGTATAAATCTCTATTTGGCAAGCCCTTGAATATTGCTCTCATGTTTGGAGGTCCGTTCCTAAACATAGCCTCGACCTACTTGAGAGCATACAAAGATGAGCAATTCGCCTGATCGGGGACTCGGCGCCGACGTCGGGACTGCAGCCGCTATCACATCTAAGACGCGTAGCCGACCTCTGTCTGTTTTACAGATATTATCACGGGTACTGTTCTTCGGAGATTCGTGGCATTGTTGCGCGCTATTCGGTTTATATGCGCTCCACAAAACAATCCAACGGATCGTACCAATTTGGGGTCCATCTCCCGCCGGCGAGAACACATCTGCATCAGAAGTCGTTCCGTCACATAGTGGGGAAGGTGCGAAACTCCCTCCCCGGGCGAGTGTTCCCGGAGCGTTACAACCTGCAACTGTTCAAAAAGAACTGCAACCGTTATTTGGTGGCATCTCGTGACGCCCGCTTGGCGCTATAGGTTCGCCTTTCCCGAGAGAAGTGTAGTAACAAAAAAAAAAACAAAAAAATCATCATCGGCACTACAACTGGGAACCGGCCTTGGCCTTATTTGACAAGTTCTGAGGCTTGCTAAATTGTCCATGATAATTTGTCTTTCCGGGCAAGGTCATTAGTCTTGTGCCAGAGTCTCCCCGACGGGGAATCGAACCCCGGTCTCCCGCTTGAGAGGCAGGGATACTAACCACTATACTATCGGGGAGCCACACCAGTTATAATGCGTTTTATAAATTTGGGGTCGAAATTGACTTATACCGTTTGGGACGATAGTGAACAACGTGTGATTCGAACCGAGCCTATATCGGTTAGAATCACTAAAAGATGGAACCAATGCTCAACACATCAGGCCACTGCCGCGTGTGCGGATTCGATCGTTATTCTCAAGTACACTCAACTCATGTGGATTTCATATTTTCTTTCCGTATTGGTTTTCACCCCTTGTTTGTGTAATGTGTGTGTATATGATAGAGGGTCTACAGACTTATTCTAGCATGTCTTCAGCGACCTTTACGCGATTGAGTTTTTGAAGAACACGCGATTGAGTTTTTGAAAAAAAAAAACATCGCCAAACACATTTGAGATGAACCGATAAAATTGAGCACTGTAGACAAATTACATGACAGATCGCGCTCAAATTTCACATTAGATGACAAGACAGTTGTGCCAACTCAGCGACAAAAAATGTTTACAATCTCTTTACGCGGGCTTTTTAATTAATTAATTCCTGCAAAAAAGGCTTTGACAGGGATTTAATGACGAGTTGGACGTTAATCAGAGATTTCCGCTCAATGGGCGTGTCGTAGTTTGTAAACATTACTTTACTTCAGGTCCTGTCAATACAATAGATAGCAACTGTAGACTAGTACTGAGTTAAGAACACGATTGAACCTACTTGTCGTGCCAGGAGGCAGCAACAACGTTGCAGGGTCACGCACAATTGTGACAGTCTCATTACAATTCTAAAGTATCTCGTATGTCTTCTAATATATGGTTAGATCAATTGACGTAAAATGTTTCTCGAATCTTTTAACAAAGTTTAAAGAGCTCGCCGTACTTTTTGGCGGGATGGAAAATAATGACTATTCCAATTAAGGGCGGAAGTAATTAAAGTGGAATACAAAGGTCCTTGGGTTGGATGGAAGAAGTCATTGACTTCTGAGTCAATGTTGGACTTACTTTTGGTTTCTAAAAGGCAGCATTGCATTTAATTCCACACGCTTAGGTAATTCCTTTGAGTATACCTTGCTCAGATCAGAGGTTAAAGTTCTCAACTCATATTGGTGACTCAAAGCAGTAAGAGAAATTCAAAGTTCTATCATCGGCAGAAGAGTCGGTTGGGATATTGATGGATTGACAAGAGACTAATTTGTCTAAGGATCTCCCTACGATCTGAAATATATATTTAGAAGTGAATTTTTAAAATTAGTTTTAACTATTTTATATCACAATTGACTGAATCTTCAACTACATTTGAATGCGTCTTTAAATAAACGTTATACACACAAAATCATCTAAAAAAAATTAAAAATAATAATCTAATAATTAAATAATAAAAATAGCAAATAAATCTGGCTCACCGTACAAGAGGGCAACAGAAACAAATAATTGTAAAAATAAAACCTTCCTTGAGGTGAAGGTTTAAGGCTCGTTTGTATTCTCGTTAGTCACTATTTCTATCCTTTTGGTTTCTCTAATTTCCTTGCACTTTCACTCACTCGGTTCCTCACTCGGTTCCTCACTCTCTCTCGCCCTATCTCTTTCTCTCTTCGGCTCACTTGTATGTTTTGGAAATGTTTTTCGTCCGTCTTTTGTCCGTTTTTTTTTAAACTGGGTTTGTGTCTAGTAAGTGTCCTCCGTCCCATGGATGTAGTGATGATTGTTAATAGTAGTCCATTAGCTCATAGTGACGTTCGTATTGCACTGCCATGTGGGATGCGTGGGATGCGAGCTACTATCAGTAACCAAAGCCAGTGACTCCAGCGGGCCCAGGACCGGTCATTGATGCCGTCACACTACTAACTATACCTAATTGTGTGGCTGTATTATTTGATTGTCAGTGCTGTGCAGCGAATTTCATACGTTTTTGTTTTTGCCTTTGATTGCAGAACCAGACTCGGACCACGTTCTTCTTCAGATCCAATTTTTCGGCGATGGCGGCTATCTTCTCCCCAGACGGTCTCGGTTGGACGGCAAAGTACGCTTCAAGGGAACGTTTTTCAGGTGCAGCAATGGAAGTCCTTTTTCTTGAAAAAAGACTCGATATAGATAACTGTATAAAATAATGTGTTATTGCATTCTGGACAAAGTTCATTTGAATTCCTGTGTGCCAAGAAAAAGAATTAGAAAATTTACCCTAATTTCAAAATGAACATTTTTATATTGTAGTAACATTTATATACAAATTAAATTGAATTAATTTTTAGTATTCATTTATTGTATAAATTTGTTTTTAATAGTTCGATTATGGGGAGGGGCATAGCACGCAGTACAACTCAACAACTTCGCCGGGTTGAATTGAAACGTTGTCTACCTTTTTTTCTCGCCAGCGGGTAGAACACTAGGCGCGTCTGGGTCTCTTCTTTTATTTTTCGCTTGCGCCTCCGCTTCTTCCAGCCAGGCTTGCAGGATGGGTTTTAGTGCTATCATATTATTGTGGGACAGTGTTAGGCTCTCGAATCGACATATTGTACTTTGTGAGAGGGCTCCAACTCCGGGTAATTTCAAATTGGCTAAAGCTTTTCCAACATCTGCTTGAGTTACACCTGGAGAATTAAAATTAAAGTATAGTAGATAATGAGTCGCCTACAATATTATATTCTAGTGTTCCACTAATTGAATTTTGATTTTATAGTAATTTACATAATATATTATTATTAAAAATTCAATAAAAAAAGGGAGACAATAAAGTAAATACAGTATTTATGAGGGTAGGTCAATAAGTCCTTAGAAACGTCCTACGATCTGCTTGTAGCATTGCTAATGGTCTGTTTTTAGTAAGCATTATTCCTCACTAGGTATCTGTCAATTTTCAGTTTATTTCATGTTTCAATTTTGCATGATAATTTGGGTACGAAAAAAATGTGTGCGATGCGGGTGCCGCATTTGCTCTCAGCTGAGAACTTTTGCATGCGTCGCAACCCAGATGAGTTTCTGCGCCGATTAGTAACTATAGATAAAACATATATACACCGCTACGCTCTCGAGACGAAAAAACAGTCAAAACAGTAGGTTGTGAAAGGCGAACAGGCTCCAATGAAGGCAAAGACGTTGAAATCAGATGGAAAGGTTACGGGTAGTGTGTTTTGGGATGCACGTGGTATTATCTTCATTGACTATTTGGAAAGGGGGCAGACGATAACTGGACAGTATTATGCGCCATTATTAGGTCCGCTAAATGAGAAAATAAAAGAAAATCGCCTTAATTTTCTAAAGACTAATTCACCTGCCCTCGTACTATAAAAGAATTCACTCAGGTAGGAGCGACAATCAGTATGCCTCTCAACTTATTAAATTATATTTCATCTTGTCTAGAATATTTATAGAAGCACAATAATTCCAATTGTTCTATACGGATGTGACACATGGGCACTTAGAAAGAGAGAAGAGAACAGATTACGCGTATTCGAGAATAAAGTTCTAAGGAGTATCTTTGGTGGTAGAGTTGATGAAGTGGCAGGACAATGGAGGAAACTCCATGACCGCGAATTGGAAGAGCTATACGTCAAACCTACTATAGTTAGAATAATCAGGTCACGAATATTAGGGTGGGTTGGGCATGTAGCGAGAACAGGCAACGACAGAACCGTACGTAGAATTCTTGACGGAAGTCCAAAGGGAAAGAGACCAGTGGGAAGACGGCGACAACGTTTTCTGTCTATTCAGTTTTATTTCAATACCTAATGACGTGCCGTTTGGTTCTAAAATTATTGTGTGTTCGGACAAAAAAAAATTAAAGTTTCAAAAATTCTAAAAGAAAAACAACATATTTATGAAATGCAAAAGAGGACGGCCTTATATATATATATATATATATATATATATATATATATATATATATATATATATATATATATATATATATATATATATATATGTGTATATATGAGGTTTGCCTTTTATATTTCGGGATTAGAGAACAAAAACAAATATTGATCATCGAAAATCACTTTATTGTTTTTCAAAATATTCCCCATGAAGATCTATACACTTTTGCATGCGTTTGAACCAATTGTCGAAGCACTTTTGCCACTCTGATTGAGGTATCTCTAACACATGCATTCTGAATGCAGCAACCGCTTCTTCAGGTGTCGAAAAACGTTGACCTCTCAGTTTGTTTTTTACGTACGGGAATAAAAAGAAGTCATTCGGTGCCAAGTCAGGACTATACGGCGGATGACCCATCAAATCGATGTTTTGGGTCCTCAAAAATGCAGTTGTCGCAGCCTATGTGTGAGAGCTCGCATTGTTGTGGTGAAGAGTGATCCGTCTTGGGCGGTTGGTTTTCCTGAGTTCTTGGAAGACAACTGGCAAACAAATGGTTGTGTACCACTCAGAATTGACTGTTCTGCGTTGTTCTAGTGGTACGGTTGCGACATGTCCAGTTTTTCCGAAAAAACAGGCGACCATTTGCTTGGAAGTGCTTCGTGCGCGAATAAATTTTGTTGGATTTGGCTCATCTTGAAACAGCCAGACAGTCGACTGCTGTTTACTTTCGGGCTCATACGCGTAAATCCACGATTCATCACCTGTCACGATGTCATAGACGTGTTTCGAAGCACCGCGACCGTATTTTTTGAGCATTTCTTTCGACCAATTGACACGAGCCTTTTTTTGGGCGATTGACAAATTGTATGGGATCCAACGCGAACAAATATTTTTGACAGTCAAATGTTTATGTAATATTGAATGTATGCTGGTCCCACTAACGCCTAAGGTTGTCTCAATCTCACGATAGGTCACATGACGATCTTCCAATACCAGTTCGCGCACAGCATCAATGGTTTTCGGAACAACAACTGATATTGGACGACCTTCACGAAATTCATCTTGGAGTGAACTACGACCACGATTGAATTCACCATACCATCGATAAACACTGGTCCTTGATGGAGCTTCATCGTCAAAAATTGAATTAAGTTCATCCATGCACTGTTGCTGAGTTAATCCACGCCGAAAGTTGTAAAAAATAATCGCACGAAAATGTTGACGATTTAATTCCATTTTTGGGCCGAGATGAATCTTTTAAGTTACCGTAAACAACACAAACAGCGCTCGTATATCGAAACGTTCTGAGT
Organism: Microdon myrmicae; assembly: GCA_963931805.1. Taxonomy (NCBI): domain Eukaryota; kingdom Metazoa; phylum Arthropoda; class Insecta; order Diptera; family Syrphidae; genus Microdon; species Microdon myrmicae. Next base: position 44,482,857 of record OZ007502.1, read on the forward strand.
GCGTATAACCTCAAAAATGTCCAACTTTACGACAGAGCTGTCAATTGCCGGATTGCAACACTAGGGTTGCCAAATCCCGAAACATAAGAGGCAACCCTCGTATATATATATATATATATATATATATATATATATATATATATATATATATATATATATATATATATATTATATATATATACATACATATTATATATATATATATATACATGGGTGGCCTGATGTTGGGGATGTAAAAAAACTGCAACAACTGACGATAACGTGCCTAAAGTTCACGAAATGGTGCTACACGACCGCCAAATTAAAGTGAAGGAGATAGCAGAGGTTATGAAAATGTCCAAAGAACATGTCCGCGCGTTCGGTGCCGCGTTTGCTCAATTTAGACCAAAAACGTGTTCGAGTGAAAATTTCCAACGCTCTGTTGGCGCAGCTCAGGACTGCCACCCACTTGCTGAAATAATCCACGATAACCAACATGTATTTGTTGTTGTCGTTTGTTTTTGGGAATGGTCCTGAGATATCAATCGCAATTCGTTCGAAAGGGGCACCAACGTTGTACTGCTTTATTGCGCTCCTTGTTTTTTTTTTGTTGGTCCTTTGGTCGTAGTGCAAGTTGTGCACTTCCTACACCAAGACTCGACGTAATCTCTCATGTGAAGCCAGTAGAAGCGATATCGCAATTTTGAAAGTATCTTATTAACTCCCAGATGTCTACCGGAGACCCCGTCGTGCATTTCTGTTAGTACATCCTTCACTTTTGATGGTGGGACTAGAATCTGCATTCGATGGGATTTTCCATCCGCGGCTTCCCATTTACGCTTTAGAATTCCATCTTCCACCAGCAAGGAATTCCATTGTGCCCAATATGCCATAAATGTTCCATTCTTGTCGGAAATATTGTTCCAAATTGGGCGCTCTTTCTTTTCTTTGTGTTCCAGGATTAGCGACATATCTTCATCCTGAACTTGCGCTGCGCGTACATAATCACTCGTCCACCTATCTAATACTTCTAGTTGTACATTTCGCAGGTCGTACGCCTCTTCTTTCTCTTCCGCTCTATGACAATGTTTACAATCTGGCTTACATGGTCTTCTTGATAGAGCATCAGCGTTATTATGCACCTTCCCTTGACGGTGGGAAATTTGGAAATCGTACGTTTGAAGTCGTTCGATCCATCGAGCTATTTGTCCTTCTGGATTCTTAAAATCTAACAACCATTTCAGGGCGGCATGATCCGTCCGAATGTGGAATCGACGTCCGTAGAGGTACCTATGGAAATTCTTAACGGCTTCTACGACAGCTAGCAGTTCCTTTCTTGTTGCGCAGTAGTTTCGCTCTGGCTTAGATAGAACTCGACTATAATATGCGACAACTCTCTCTTTACCATCGATTTCCTGTGACAACACTGCTCCGATTCCTGTGTTATTTCCAATAGTATCCAATATAAATGGGCGATCCGTTCTTGGGAATGCCAATGTTGGAGTCTTACATAACTCGGCCTTCAATGTGTTGAATGCTGCCTTACACTTTTCTGTCCAATTGAATTTCTTGTCTTTACCCGTTAGTTCATGTAGAGTTTTAGCCACATTGGTGAAACCTTTAACAAGTCGTCGGTAATATGTGGCTAATCCCATAAAGCTTCTTAATTGTTGCTTATCTTCTGGAGTAGGCCACTCTTGGACAGCTGCTATCTTATCAGGATCCGTTTGAACTCCTGCAGATGAAACGATGTGTCCCAGGAATTTTACTCTCCTTTGGAATAGTTCACATTTCTTCGAATTGAGCTTTAAGTTGGCCTGTCTTAGTCGTTCGAAGACGGAGCGCAGATTATTGATGTGCTCTGGTAAATTCCTTCCGACAACGATGATATCGTCCAAGTACACAAGACACGTCTTCCATGTAAGTCCCCGTAGAACACTTTACATTAATCGTTTAAACGTTGCTGGAGCATTACACAATCCGAAAGGCATCACGATGAATTGATAAAGTCAGTTCCGGTAGTAAACGCTGTCTTCTCCTTGTCCTCCTCCTTCACTTCCACTTGCCAGTAACCGCTTTTTAGGTCCAATGTTGAAAACCACTGAGCTCCAGAAAGGGTATCTATTGTGTCGTCGATTCGAGGAAGTGGGTAACTGTCTTTCTTCGTAACGTCGTTTAACCGGCGGTAGTCGACACAAAATCTAGTTGTCCCATCCTTCTTCTTGACGAGCACTACCGGCGGAGCCCATGGGCTCGATGATTTTTCGATGACTCCTTGCTCTTCCATCTCTCGAATCAGGTTGCCGACTTGATTGTTTGGCCAATGGTAGTCGACGAGGTGGCTGCCTTATGGGTCTTGACTCACCCGTGTCAATGCGATGTTTAACTATACCGGTGCGTCGGAATTTATCATTTCCTGTCACAAAAATATTAGAAAAATCGTTCAGGAGTGATTTAACGCTTGCCTTTTCTCTATCTGTTAATCCGATTTTCTAGGACATCAACCTATTAACCACAGAGGATGCACCAGAGGGCTGTTGAATTGAATAGTCCTCTCCCCTTGTCTGAATTGAGCTTATCATTGACACGAGTGCACATTCTGCGATGACCTCTCCTTTTCTTATTGCGACCGGCTCCTCGGACGCATTTAGTACTCTGATAGGTACGATTTGCTTCTTCGCGTCGATAAGGGCCTTCCAAACAAGGATTTTCCCCTTACGCTGATTTTGTACAGCTTCGGTGATGTAAAATCGATCGTCACCGGGATCACTCTCGAGACTGGTCCAAATTACCGCATCTGAACGAGCTGGGATCTCATTCTCCTCACACACATAATATTTCAGCCTTCGCAATTGTTCGTCCTACAGTGTAATAGCAACCTCCAAGTTACCAATTCGCAGTGTTCTTTGCCCAATATCTAGAACAACTTGATGCTCCTTCATGAAATCCATTCCAAGAATGCATTCGTCCGTAATATCGGCAACCAAAAATTGGTGGGAGATGGAAATATTGCCCAGCACTATTATGCTCTCGACTTCTCTGTAGACTGTAGAACATTCTCCCGTGGAAGTCCTCAAAGCGTATCTTCTATTTTTATTAAGGGTTATTTTGCCGACGACATCCGGCCGAATTATGGATCTCGTTGCTCCAGTGTCGATTATCACTGTTGTTGTCCTTGCATTAACAATCGTAGTTATAACCAAACTTTGGTTATACCGTTGGAGTTGTGATACAGTTACGATGCTGGGCTTGCACATTCCACCAGGCGACTTTCGCCCCGTAAAGTCTGCCCTTACAGGTTTCCCGAGCTATTGACCTCAGGTTGGTCCGTTGATAGTCTTGTGGGGAGGAAGTATTGTACCTGCATGGGTACTCCGTTCTACTTCCTCCTCCAACATGAATTGTTCGCCGCGCAAATCACCGAACCGAAAGAACGAAATAAAACAAAACCTACGCCACACAAAAACACTGGAGGAAAAGTTAATGTTTTTTTATTGTATTGGATGTATTTTAACTTGTATTGTATTCTAATTATGTCGTTTTAACATTTTACAAACATATATGTCATGCGTTCTGGAAATTTCGAGTCAATGTACACTATAATTATGTTTTATTCGAGACTTCACAAACTTCAAACTCACGACCGCGGAGGAAAAACGACTCATAGATAACCCACCGTACCGGCGCCGGCACGGTGGATGACAGGCGACCCGACCGCCTTGAAGGTTGGAATACGTCTCAATGATCGTCATCTCATGCAGAGATGATTCCGCTAAGGAAAAAAGGAAGAGAGAGAAAAACTTTTCTTTTAAGGGTGTGACCACTAAGAAAATGCGATCTTTTTGGTGCAGTGGTATATGTGCGCGATCGAACAGATTCAATGTTGTTGCACGTGTTCGAAAGCAGGCAGGCGGCAAGGACAATAGGGAAAAATGACCAAATGCGTCGTTGGTAATGCGGGTCATTGTTTACACGATGCCTCGTCGCTATTTTCGACGTTGGGAGAAAAAGGTGCTAAAAGCAAATTGGATGTTTATGGCATTTCTGGCTGCAGTAGAAACCGGGTTCATATTTGCATTAGGAAATGCTGGAGAATTTGGTTTCGGCGTCTATTGCGCTAAATATATGCAGCTGCTTGGGTTGTTTATTGACAAGACAAACAAAAAAGGTTGCCAGGCAATATGTATGAAATGGTACGGGACGCGGCTGGGAAAATAGACGGCGCAGTATTTATGGTCCCTGTCATGAAGGTTACAAATGTATGTAAATCTAATTATTTGTTTACCGGAATTCCTCTAAGGAAATTTGACTGGCGATGTAGATGCCGAAATTGATTGGAAATTCCTGGTAAGTTAATAAAAAAATCTTAAGGAGCAATGGTATGCGAAGAGAATGCATGAAGGTAAGTTTTCTTTACAGGGACTTAAAGATCATAGATTTGATCTCTTAAATGCGTGCAGCATTTTTAGGTACTAATACTGTTGCATTAGCAAACTAAAGGGAGTTGGGTAGTAGTTATGGGGGTTTTTTCAGGTAAGTAGACCGTAGGGTTTGGCGGAACCGCTACAGTCTCCTCTTATGATTAGCGCATGAACAACAATTCTCACTTGATGTTTCATTCATTCGTCGACGTTTCCTATAGTCAACAGAGATGTGGCCGACTTCGCCGCATGTCCAACACTTCATCTCAGGTCTCGGGATTCTCCGTTGTACATGCCCGATTCTTTGGCAGGAACATTCCTGGACGGACATTTCTCGGACTCTATATGTACTCTTGGTAGCCAGTTTATCAGATTCATATGCCAATGCGAACGCCAGTATTTCATTAGTCGTCTTCATTCGTATTGAAGAGTTATGCTTGGCAACCGACTAAAATTTAAATATCAGGTGCCGTATGCAAGTAAAAAAGACGTAGGCGTTTAAGCAGCCATATCTGGAATATTGCCGACACTAGTGGTGAATCCGGGTATAGTAAGAGATTTATCCTGTGAAGGGTGGTCACATTAACATTAGTGTATGCCGCGCCAGCGTGGGCAGAAGTTCTAGAAATAAACCAATTGAAGGAAATGATGAGAACTACACAGCCTTGTGCATTAAGGACTATATTCTTCGATTATTTCTTTTATATCATTTTTGCAAGGACTAGAGGGGCCAACAGTAGGGTACCTTTTTTTTGAGACGGTCACATCACAAGGCGTATCAACAATTATTGCCACTATATCTTTTAATTAAAACAGTTTGTTTGCACTCTAGAACATATTAAACAAGTGACAAAAAGTTTGAGTTCTTTATTTATTTCCTTCGATGAGAAAAAAAATAGAGAAAAGACAAATCTTTGAGCCTCTCAGATGGGAACCTCCCCTTAAGGACATGAAACAGCGTTTGTCATTACATCCTATAGATATCCTAGCTGAGGACATGTTTCGAATCTATAAAAGGTGAACCAGGAGGCGGAGGCGGTAGCCTCGGTTTTCTATGACCAAATATTTGTTCGGTATGATGTGTTGAAGCAATTGGTCATCGATCACGGTAGTAACTTTCTTAGCAGTTTGTTTAAAAGTATGTACGAGCTGTTCTGTATTAAGAAACTTCAAACCTCAGCATTCGACTAACAATAGAATGGAGTTCTGGAACAATGCCATCGCCAACGCGTAGAATATCTACACAGTATTGTGGGTAATATAATCAGGCTCCTCGATAGTATAGTGGTTAGTATACCCGTCTGTCACGCGGGAGACCGGGGTTCGATTCCCCGTCGGAAGCATCTGACGCAAAACTAATGACCGGAAACAGCAAATCATTATGAAAACCGGTTTCCGGTTGTAGTGCCGATGATGATGATTGTGGGTAATAACCGCCAATCATGGGATCAAAATGTGAAGATGGCGATATTTGTATACAACACCAGTGTACACGGAGGTACCAGCCCCAGTGGTATACGAAGGTACCAAACTTACGTCACTTATGTGTAACCAGATGAACTACCATAAGCTATTGAAGTTACAATAAACGTACGAAATAGCAAGGCGTACCTTATTCATCGTCAAAGAGAGATCCAAAAGGTAACATGACGATACAATACGTTCCAAGTGAACGACAACATCCCGACACGGAACACAACAAAAAGAATAAAATTGCCTCCTTTATAGAGAGGTCTGTAGGGGTGAAAGTATGTTAGTCAACGTATGACTCGGATTCACTTTGTCCCCCGACGATGTTATCCCGCCGAAAATTGTTGAAACTCCAGAACTCAAACACCAAAGGTAAATATGAAGGAAATAAAAGCACTGGTAGTCTTTTGTTGGTTAATGTTTGCTTTAATTTTCTTTTAAACTTTTCCATATGCACAAATGTATTAATGAAATTTACTGCTCTCTTGAAGATAATTAATCCGACTTTTAGTGGCAAATGTATAATGCAAACTGTCTATTATAAAAGGGCAACGCGTTTCTCTTTCTCGATTAACTAACGGGACACTACGTTCATCTGACAACACTTCTCTTGCGTTTTGACTCGAGCGTGTGCACCAGCGTGCACACGCTACGGTAGTTGAATAACGACTAACTGAAAAAGAGATGAAGATGGGTAATTTAATTTTTGCCCACAGGACAACCAATAGAGATCATACTTCTGCTCTCTCATTGCCACGCCCGTCGATGTGTGCTGAATACATCGGTTAATTCGATACTCGACGAACATGGGAGAATGAGAGAACAGAAACACAAAGTACTACGATCTCGGGGTGGGTTTGGTTGTGTGTGCATGAATCAATGCAGCTCTGAGGGTAACACACTGACCCAATTCGGCGAATGTGGCGACCTCAGCGTGCATTGACCTGTAGGGAGACAGAATTATGGAGGAGAGGAAAATTTATCTGGTGCTATTCACCTGCGAAAAGAGATCATTGATCCCCAGTGGATAGAGTTTCTGGGGAAAGTCATTAGGACGCCGCTGATGCTTGAGAAATAATCAGCGTGAGAACCAGACTCTAAAACGCTGAAATAACCCCAGGGGTTTTGCTATGATGCAACCGCGTCGTTTGGTTAGATTTAGTTGTTGCTAACCAATATGACGTTGAGATTTCCGGTAGAAATCTCATAGGGTTAATGATATGGAGTTGCCGTATGGCAAAAGGGAGCTGAATTCAATTCTGCATTATCTGCATAGAATAATGAATTCAGCTATGCTTTCTTTTACAGGCAAAATAGCTGAACGGTGGGATAGGGGATAAACGAATTATTATGGAACAATTTAACAAGTGTCGGATATGAACCGGATACCTGTGGAGAGACTTGCTAAATAAGGCCAAGACCGGATCCCGGTTCTAGTGCCGATGATGATGATGATAACCACCAAACAACATATTAGATTTGTTCACTATTTTTTTGGAAAAATTGTGAATCTCCTCTAGCCACGTTTCGCGTTTGGAGGCCTGATTATGGCCGCGATAATCATATTTCTCAGCACATAATTTCCAGTACAGTCAAAAAAAAATGAAGAAACTGGATCTGTTACAAGACATGCGCATTGTATTGTAGCGAACGCTCCGATTCCTCTGCATTCCTAGACTGTGGGATGGCTGTATAGCATATCACGATGTATTTGGTACTTAGACTTGTATCTTCATCCTTATAAAGTTCATCAAAAACAAGAAGTTGTTACACGCAATAGGTGCTACCTCCAAAAACTCGGCCATTGGGGCTGCCCCTGTAATTATTATTTAACGCGAACTCCATGGAGTTGATTAATTTGCGCTTAATCAACACAACAAATCATTTGTGGTTAAGCCTGTAACCAAAATATACCAATAAGATATACAAAAATATCTTTGGTTTCGTTGAGCACGATTGGACATTTGTGTAAACAAAAATTGCTCAGGATCGTCATACATGCATCCCAGTTTCACAAACAAACTCTAAAAGACATATTGTTAGTTCAAATAAAAATTTGTTAACAAGAATTGTATTTGTAAATACAATATCTAAGCGGCACGGGAATTGTTATTGCCAGTTGGCACTGGAAAAAGGAAGTATACGACTAATGCAAGCCACACTGGATATAGGACTTGACGGGGTCATGTCAGAATCACCACTAAGAGACGCCATTCGCCTACAATAGTTATTTAATACCAGTTCTACAAAGCGGATATTCTACTACGAAATTGAAAACTCCAAGAGCACCGCAAAAGTATTTTGTTTTTCAAATACGAAATTTTTCTACAGGTATAAAATACAAGTGTTAAGAAAAATCTACATAATATGGTACCTAGTTTTATTCGACGCTGTTTGAACCGTTCCGCAAACGCCTCCAGTTCTCTAGGATCCGTATCGGTGTCAGGATGTAGTCCAGCTGCAGCAACCGCAGCCGCCATAGCCGGATGGTGCGCTGTGGGATGTGGATGGTGTCCTGTTTCAAATCAAGGCCGCAATAAAAAAAGAAGAAAATGAAAGTAAGAAAAGGACAACGCCACAATCAAAATCAACTGTCCACACGGTTCTGTACTGTTATCAATCATACCGGGCGTGTGTCCTCCTAATGGTCCTGTATGGTGATGGCCCATCATATGATTCATACCGTGATATGACCCGTGTAGCTGATGGTGTGTTGGTGTTATTGGTGTGTCGGACATTGGCCCCAGGGTGGTCATCGATCCCGTCGGATCCAGCATATCCAATCCGTCCATTGTATGGTGCATCTGTAGAATTCATTTCCCGAATCAAATCAAAAACACATCCACACAAATAATGTTAATCAAAATTAAGGCTCGTGGAATTAATTAAATTCAAAACAACTACATTCAAAAATACTTTCTCTATGTAAAATGCCATCGACTAAGAAGTCGAGCACTTGTTTGTTTATCAACCAAATTAAGTTACATGCCGATTTAATTTATTGAACAAACATTAGCAGGATGTGAGCGGCAGAAGAAAGGAAGTGCAGCAACAACAACTAATAAAAAGGAAAATGTTACCAGATTTTATTTAATTTTTGTGTGTGTGTATGTGTGTCGAAGTTGCTCTAGGCGGCTACGCTAACCCTGTTTCATGGACTGCAGCAGTATTCGATCGAAAAACCACAAAATTATCCTGACTGCGGCTATGCTTCAGATCTGGGCAACCCTCATAAACATATCGGAGTTGAGGTGCTCTTTGCCATGCAGTAGGACGGCTTGGCAAACAAAGTACTTTCGACTCTCCTTGTTTGACTTCCATTACTGTTACATTCAATTAGGTAAATATCGTCAGAGCATGATTAGAGCACTTGAAATTAATTTTATGTTTGCCCAAGATCTTTCCTGTTATCCTGATACCTATGGCCTATGGCGAAGTTGGCATTCATCGCTTCCATCGCTTCCTTCGGTTGCTTTGCTTTCAACACTTTCGTCACTTGACGATGAACGTACATGTTCCTGTGATTTTGAGGCAGAAATAACACAAACACAATTCAAGAAAGAGGTCCTTTTTGTTTCAAGGTTTTTGATGCGTTATTGTGCCAAGTAATTGGTTTCGGTTGCACATCAAACATCGACAAGTTGAGGGTTTGTGCTGCGAGTACATGTGCCGTGACATTGGTGAATGACCAACAGAGTGCTGAAGAGATGTTTTTGATGACATGTTACAGAATGAGACGACATTTTGGGGACAATTACTGCAACGCTATTGTTCTCAGGAAGGATATTATTATTGATTGCTGTTCCGTGAAGGATACATTGATTTTGATAACTCCCTTTCGAGTTTTAGCGGAGACGGTCTGTCAGGATATCAAAAGAATGATCTGTCATGTTATGAGGGTTTGTATCTAACTCAACACATTCGAGTTATCTAAGCGATAAGTGGAATGGGAGGCGGTTTCGAAAGTATTAATAAAAGTGGTAGTCTCACTTAGAGCTTAGTCAGCTTGAGACATATGTTCAATAAGCGTGATATCCTGACTGTTAATTGTGACCTGGTTGGGATATGTTTTGAGAATCTCTCTAATCGCGCTGATCACTTATGGTGAGTAGAAATAGAAGGGGACCAAAATGGCTACTCTGGGGAACACCTGACGTGGTGAAAAAAAGGTTACACATGGCAGATTCTTATATATAGGTAGGAAGAAATCCATTTCGTCAGTAGAGGTTTGAAGCCGAGGGAAGCAAATTTAAAGAGTATGCGTTTACAGCTAATTTTATCGAAAACCTTACTGGAATAGGGCGGGATAACATCAGAGGAGAAGTGGAGGAGCATTTTTTTAAAAAGACTCTAAGGAAATCATCTGGGCCGGGCCTGTACCCATTTTAAGATGGAAGAATTGATCTTCACATCGGTGTTGTTGAATAAGTTGAGACCGAAGGGACTGAGGGAGAAATCTAGCAAGTCATTGAAGGAAAGGTCAGACTCAAAGGAGTCGTAAATGATATTTTTAAGAATGAAGTGAAGCGATTGGTAATAGTTTATGGATAAGTTGAAGTCACCGAGTTCTAGGAAAGAGGGGTATAATCGGCATTAGTTTTGCACTTACAAAGCAGGAAAAAATGTTGGGTTCGTTAGTTAAATTGAAAAAGACCGGTAGGACGGCCGCGACGGAGATGGGAGGACAATGTTAGGTATGACATTGAGCAGATCGGATCAGATGGTCGGGCGTGGAAGGAGAGTGCACAGGACAGGGGACGATGGCGGGGTCGAGTCGGTGAGGTCATGAACTTCCGGGTTCCTACAGGCCAATAAATAATAAATACTAATAATAGTTAAATTGGTTCACGGTTTAATAAGATAACTGAAGTGTAGGAAGCTGTAAAGTCCGATGTGGTGGAAAAATAAGGAATTAAGGTAGTTGGAGTAGTCATGAAGAGAACGTGTTCTAGGGAAAGTGTCCCACGGTTTATTCTTTTTATATCGGAATTTGCGATTATATCACGGGGCGATATGAGCGATATTTTATGACAAGAATAAGAAGCAAGAAGGGAAGTGGAATTAATTACATTATAACGAATGGTGGCAGTGCCCTCTGCCTTTAGATGATCAAGACAAAACGTAATTTTCCTAAGATACTCATTTATAAGTGGGAAATTGACTTTGTGAAAGTTATAAGAAAAATAATCGCCGGGTGCGATGACTCGCGTAGCCGAGTCAGTGAGGTCATGCGGTAGTTAGCCACTTCATGACTTTTCCAGCCTGCCTGTTCGCATCGGCCTCTGCGTCAAACTAACAGGTCAATTGACACATAAATGGCGGCACTAGAATTAAATCCATATGATTTTTAGTTAGCCCCAACCTTCAAAAGACGCGTGTATAAATTTGACAGATGTCGGATCATTAGTTTGTGAATTATAGTATTTTGAGTGAACCAACTTCTGTTATTGTGAAAAAAATGGATAAAAAGGAATTTCGCGTATTGATAAAATATTGCTTTTTGAAGGGAAAAAATACAGTTGAAGCAAAAACTTGGCTTGATGACGAGTTTCCAGACGGCGCCCCAGGAAAATCAACCATCAAGGATTGGTATGCTAAGCTTAGACGTGGTGAAATGAGCACCGAAGACGGTGAACGCAGTGGACGCCCAAAAGAGGTTGTTACCGACGAAAACATTAGAAAAATCCACAAAATGATTTTGAATGACCGTAAATTGAAATTGAATGAAATAGCAGGCACTCTATAGATATCAACTGAACGTACACATCATATCATTCACGAATATTTGGGTATGAGAAAGCTCTGTGCAAAGTGGGTGCCGCGCGAGCTCACTTTTGACCAAAAACAACGACGAGTTGATGATTCGGAGCAGTGTTTGGAGGTGATCAACCGTAATAAACCCGAGTTTTTGCGTCGATATGTGACAATGGATGAAACATGGCTCCATCATTTCACTCCGAAGTCCAATCGACAGTCATCCGAGTGGACTGCACACGATGAACCCGCCCCAAGGCGTGGAAAAACGCAACAGTCGGCTGGCAAGGTTATGGCGTCTGTATTTTGGGATGCGCGCGGAATAATTTTCATTCACTATCTTGAAAAAGGCAGGACCATCAACAGCGACTATTACACAGCGTTATTGGGCCGTTTGAAGGACGAAATCGCCGAAAAACGACCGCATTTGAAGAAAAAGAAAGTGCTGCTTCACCAAGACAATGCACCGTGTCACAAGTCAGTGAAAACGATGGCAAAAATCCATGAATTGGGCTTCGAATCGCTTCCACATCCTCCGTATTCTCCAGATCTGGCCCCCAGCGACTATTTCCTGTTCTCAGATCTCAAAAGAATGCTCGCTGGGAGGAAATTTTCGTCGAATGAAGAGGTGATCGCCGAAACTGAGGCCTATTTTGAAGCAAAGGACAAATCGTACTACAAAAAAGGTATCGAAAAGTTGGAGGGTTGCTATAATCTGTGTATCACCCTCGAAGGGAATTATGTTGAATAAAAAAAAACGAATTTTGCCAAAAAAAATGTGTTTTACTATGGACGGCCGGGGATTTGTCAATTACCCTGTTATGGTCTTCCAGTATACAATCGAGCAGTTCCGCATCGAGGTCCTTCTCCCCCCCCCCCCCCCCCCCCCCACCCCATTTTTTGAGCTCTCTTCGCCAATTTGCCAGTGATGAATCGCCTGTGTGGTAATATTTCGTACATCACGGCTTGATGGTCACTGTGGGTGTAGGTGTCCAAAACTCGCCACTCCATAATTCTTGCCAACATGGAGCTGGCAAATGTGATGTCGATTTTGGACCGGCCTCTCTCGTTTATGAAGGTGTCATCGATTCCATCATTAAGCAACACCACATCTAGAACTGCGAAGGCTTCAAGTAGTGCCTGGCCTCTACTGTTGGTCCTTGTGCTTCCCCATTCTACTGCCCAAGCGTTGAAATCTCCAGCTCTTATCTCTAGCTTCTTGTGTTATTCTGTCTAAAAAGCATTTGAAATATTCTATTTCCCACCTTGGCGGAGCGTGTGTGTGTGTGTGTGTGTGTTTTTTTTTTTTTTTGGTTTCGGTAGGAAGGTGGAAATCTTCAAAAGATACCTCTAGACCGATCCAGGGAATGCCGGGTTTTTACCGACTAAAACCACCTCCTGCCGGGCTCATATTCCCGTTGATCCCCTCGGAACTTTCCTTTAGATATTCCATCGCGGGGCGGGACGGAGTTTACCTGTTACTCCACTCGTCACGTCGCAACTGCTGCATCATTTCACAGAGAATACCATTGGTTACGGACCATGCCTGTTTTGATCTAAGCATGTATTCTATTACTCCTCCCGGAGTAACTGTCCGTCTTGTGTGTCTCTCCAAAATCGTTCGTGCGGTCGCGAATCTCACGCACTCTGTGAGTACGTGTTCAGCATTTTCTATTTTGCCTTCACAATACAAGCAGTATGGGTGATTCACATGCTTATACTTGTGCAAGTATTGCCAGAAGCATCCATGTCCTGATATTAGCTGAGTCAAGTAGTAATTCAGCTCGCCATGTTTTCTTTTCACCCATGTTTCTATATCAGGCATCTGGTGTGGGTCCATCTTCCTTTGGTGGAAGAATCCCATCTTCGTTGTCATTCTCTTAGGCTTGAGAGCTCTAATTGTGACCGCATTCTCCGACGATTCTCTTGGGAGACCTTATGCAATGCAGCGTTTTCTTTAGCTGCGATGTCAAGTATTGTCCTCTCGGCCAAAACATTTATGGCATCTTCGGATACCGTTCGGAATGCACAGCATACTCTTAGTGATGCCAGTCTATGCGCTGAGTTCACTCCCCTCATGTATGACTTATACTGTGGGGCTCCTGCCCATATGTGAGCTGCATACATTATAATGGAGGTGTTGACACTGGTTATTAGTTTCCTTATGTGGGGCCGGGGTCCTCCAACATTAGGTAGCAGTCTCGCCAAAATTTTGCATACTCTTGCCGCTTTTTCACTCGTTTTTCTCAGGTGTTCCTTGAAGCTCAACCTGTTGTCGAGTATAACACCAAGATATTTAATATAGGGACTGGATCTAATTATTTGTCCTTCTATTTCCAAATCAAGGTGTTCAACTTTCTTGCGGCTGCTTATTAAAACTGCCTCCGTCTTATGTCCAGCTAGTTTCAGTCCGGCCATATCTAGCCAGGATTTAATGCTCTGGATTGCTTGGGAGCAAATATTCTCCAGGTCATCTAGATGTTTAGCGACGGCTACTATTGCCAAATCATCTGCGTACCCAATGATTCTAACCCCTTCTGGTACATTGACTCTGAGCACACCATCATACATGATATTCCATAACAGCGGACCTAATACAGATCCCTGAGGTACACCCCCTGTTATTTTATATTCCTGTGGTCCCTCATCTGTGTCATAGAGCAGTCTTCTATCCGAGAGATAGTTTGCTAATATACGTACCAAGTAGGGGGAGACTTGTAGATCGCCCAACGCTTCTAGAATCCGATTCCAATTCACCGAGTTAAACGCATTTTTAACATCAAGCGTCACCACCCCGCAATATTTTTTGGTACTGTGGCGATTTTAACAGATACACACACAATTCACAAGCAAAAATAGTGAAGAACACCGAACGAAAAATCGAATAAGAAAATACATCAGAACCGTATACCTTAGCGGATAACAAAAATAATTCACATCAGTGGAATATAGTCGAGTTTAAAAATCAAATTCTAAACACGGCCAGTAGCCTGATGTGTAACGCTTAGGTGAATTTTTTTTCGTGATTCGAGCTGTTATAGCGTCAGTTCGAATCACACGACCTTCTTCACTATTATTTCAAACGCTAAAGTACCACCTAGCCATCGTGCTTCAGCTATTGCATTGCGAGCGATGTCGCACACCACAGATAGTGCTTTTCCGGTTGATCTACCTTTCCGGAACCCATGCTGCGATTCAGAGAGCCCCGATGTTCCCTCAGTGAATTCTTCCAGGCGAGTGGCAATTACTCGCTCAAGCAGTTTTCCTGTGGTGTCCAGCATGCACAACACGGGCGATAAGAAGACGGCTCTTCTGGATTCTTGACACCTTTTGGTATAAGCACAAGCCGCTGTTTTTTCCATCGTTTAGGAAATTGTCCTGTTTGAAAGCAGGTTGTGAAGAGACTGCTGAAGACTTCCGGCTTTTTTGTTAGAGCAGTCTTCACTACAGCGTTAGGGATACCATCTAGTCCCGGGGTTTTGTTTTTTTGATAACCCCTGCAGCCAAGAGTACCTCTTCGGTGGTCACGGGCGGTATCTCTCCTTCAGTGATCCTCCACTGCTCTTGCACTCTCAATACCTCATCACACTGCGGGAAGAGGACAGCAACGATTCTGGCCATGTCACTTTTTCTTTTTTGCGTTTGGCTACTGTCACTCTGTAGTCTTTTCATGACTATCCTGCCCCGCGTGTGTGTGTGTGTGTGTGTGTGTGTGCTCATCATAGAGGACATAACAGTAAAGTGTGAACGTTGTATACACGTTAGTCACAAGAAAAAGATCTGAATGTACTAGAGATTGCGCAAGTGCATGTGTTTAATTGCCCTGTGAGTAGGGCGTTAGAATATACGCATAGCTAGGCCGGCTTGTCGTAAGAGGCGACTAAAGGCCGAGTGGTAGGTGGGGTCCCAACACCCTATCGCCCGGTGGAATATCACCCCATCAAACTATAGGCTCCGTGATATGGTCGGCTAAATCCCTGGTCATCTTTCGGAGCTCAGCTGATGGACCGGTTCGAGAAAAGCTTGGTTTGGGTGGTAGTCGGTCGCAAGGTAAGATACCACCCCGTCATGCTATATATTCCGCGATGTCGTTGAGAGAAATCTTTAACGGTGTTTCGGATGTGTGGCTGATGGCCGGGACTGACACGGAGATAAGTCATGATGGTACTTTCTGATATAAAGAATTCCGGAGGTAAACTAGTTTCCCATTCGGATCTCCGGGGGGAATATCATGCAGATATTATGATAAATAACTGAACTTTAAGAGGTTCGTCATCGCATAATCGGGCACGCTCTCGAGGCTCTGTCCACGGTCGACTGGTAACGGCATTTTGTAGCATCAAGGGCAACGGACAACAACCAATACGAATGTAAACGCCGTCTACCTATATTTGCAAACAACGAAACCTGATATCCTTGCCCTAACTGAGACTTAGATCGATTCGTCAACTGATTCGACACATCTTCGTTGCTCAGGATACGACTCACATTCGAAATTTCGTTTTAGGGGCGGAGTCTGTGTCTTCGCTCGTTGGAACCCAATAATATGGACATCATATGGTTGAGGGTCGTGCTGAGGAATTCCGTTAAATTTCTTTGTTGTCTTTACCGCTCCCCGAATGACGATCGACCGGCCACATTTTTCGAACATCATTCACATACCGTCGACTGGATACAGACCAACCACCCAGCTTCTGAAATTGTTGTCCTTGGCGATTTTAATGTGCACAATTCCGGCTGGTTGTTACATTCTAACAGAACCGACGAGGCTGGGAGGCTGGCGGCGATGTTTGCTGTAAGCCACAACTTGACTCAACTCGTGGAGGAACCGACGCGAGTGCCGGATGCCAGAGGCGATTATGCGAATACCCTGGATCTGTTTTTGACATCCGAAACGAGTATTTATACCGTAGAGGTTTCTGCGCCACTAGGAAACTTAGATCACTGCTAGGTGTCTGTCGCGCAAGCACTTGCATATCAAGCGAATAACCGGCCTAGGCAGCTTTGCCATGTATGGAAGTATGGGGCTGCTAACTGTGACGATTTGCGAGATTTCTTCACATCCTTTCCATGGTCAGAGGTGTGCTTCGGAGACTCCGATGTTAACCCTTGTGCGGAGTCGGTATCAGAGATTATTCTTCTGGGGATGGAGATGTATATTCCACGTTCCATCAAACGAACTTCATCTGATAAACCTTGGTTTGATAAACAATGAAGCTTTTAAGCAATGGCGCTCCAATCCCACCGAAGTTAACAGAACGAATTATGTTAGAATCAGAAACGCGTGCAACCAGGCGACTGATACCGCGAAGAAAGCTCATCACGACAGGGTGATCAATAAGCTCCTTCGGTGCCCAACTAGTTCGCGCTCTTTCTGGTCAATGGCAAAAGCTGTCAGCGGTAATTTCGCATCCTCCTCTTTCCCTCCGTTGGTGACAGACAGCGGAACGTTAGTCATGAATTCAAAGGATAAAGCTAATGTGTTCGCGAATTTATTTTCCGCGAATTCAAACCTTTGATCCCGGTCTTTTGGAGCCACGGTACGGTCTTCCATGCGGGATGTGAGATTTCGTTCTCGCACTATTCAACGCATTCTACGTGAACTGGATTGTAGGAAGGCAGCCGGCTCGGACGGAATACCAGCAATAATCCTTAAGAACTGTGCTCCAGAACTATCGCCGGTTCTTGGCAGACTCTTCCGCTTATCTTATGCACGGGGGACCTTTCCTGCCTGTTGGACAATCGCTCGACTTCAGCCAATCCAAAAGACGGGAAAAAAGTGTCTCCCACAAAATTACCGTCCGATAGCATTGCTGTCTATTTTATCTAAGGTGATGGAAAAAGTCATCAATACAGAGTTAGTTAAGTACTTGGAGTGCAACGGACTTATGAATGATCGTCAATACGGATTCCGTGGCAGGCGGTCCACGGGAGACCTTTTGACACTTATAACCGATATATGGACGTCTGCGATTGAACGGCCTGGTGAGTCAAGGGCAGTCGCATTGGATATCTCCAAGGCTTTTGACCGCGTCTGGCACGGGGCATTGCTGAGCAAACTCCGTTCATATGGAGTTTCCCAACAGCTTTGCGACTGGACGAAGAGCTTCCTCGAAAATCGATCGATCCGGGTTGTTGTGGACAGTGAGTGTTCGGATCTGTATCCTGTTAATTCGGGGGTGCCCCAAGGTTCAATTTCGGTCCAACCTTGTTTTTGCAACATAAATGATTTCTTGAAGACAACGGATAACAAAGTGTTCAGTTTTGCGGATGATAGTACGCTTGTTTCTTCCTTTTCGAGTGTTCGGCCCGATTGGTGCATCTGCGTTGCATCAGCTGAGATGTAGACAGATTGACTCTCTGAATCAGGATCTAGATAGGGTCCTGCAGTGGGGAAGGACCAATCTCGTCGACTTCAATGCAACGAAGACACAATATACAATGTTCACAAAGAAAATTGGATCATGGGTTCCACAGCTGATGATGAATGGCCGGGCCCCCGAGGCCGGGGAAAGCTTGAAATTGCTCGGCGTCACGGTCTGTGGGAATGTATCATGGCATAAACACGTGTCGCGCATCGCCAGGTCAGCATCAGGAAAACTGTGCTATCTTTTTAGAGCCAAGAAATATTTTACTCCGGCCTAACAACTTCTCCTATATAAATCCTAAATTAGACCCGCGCTCGAATATTGCTCTCATGTTAGGAGCTCTGCTCCTGAACATACCCTCGACCTACTTGAGAGCATACAGAGACGAGCGATCCGCCTGATCGGGGACTCGGCGCCGACGTCGGGACTACAGCTGCTATCACGCCGACGGCTCGTTGCCGACCTCTGTCTATTTTACAGATATTATCATGGGTACTGTTCTTTGGAGATTCGTGATATTGTTCCACGCAATTCGGCTTATATGCTCCACAAGAAAATCCGACGGATCGCACCCGTTTGCATTTCATCTCCCGACGGCGCGAACATCCCTGCATCAGAACTCGTTCCGTTACAGAGCGGGGAAGTTGTGGAACTCCCTTCCCACGCAAGTGTTTCCGGAGCGTTACAACCTGCAACTGTTAAAAAGAACAGTTATTTGTGGTGGCATCTCGGGGCGCCCATTTAGCGCTATAGGTTCGCACCTCCAGAGAGAAGTTTAATTAAAAAAAAAAAAAAAGAAAAAAAAAAAGTGCAGTCTACTAGAAAGGTTTGTGGGCATTAGAGATGTAGTCTGCCCACAACAGTACACTTATTAGTCTGGCTATGGACTAGATATGTATGAAACGTTTCATTGGATTAAGTACATTAATTAAGATTACTACTTAGAAAATATTGCTTAAACCCTTGAAAAAAAAAAAAACAATCCAAATTTTATAACTACCTGTCGTTTATATTGTTAAGGTTAGTTGGAACATTTATTATAATTTTGTAGTCTAACATTACGAAATACGTAAATTAATCTTCATTGGTGTTACATAAATAAATATAATGAAATGAAAAGAAAATGGATAAAGATGATATACGACAATGGAATCCGTAATCGAGGTCTTAGAGGGCTTGTTCAGCTCTAGTAAAACTTATCAATTTAGTAATCTTTGTTTCGATTACAATTCGAGACAAATCAAGAGCAGAACGACTGGTAAATAATAATCAACTCAAATTAGACAGCAAGCCCCAATCAGAACTACTAAACATTTTGATGTATTTCAGTCTCTGATACAAAAAGCCATTTCCCCTCCTTAAATACTTTCAGAAGCTAGCGCAAGAGACCATAACTCATTATCGGCAATATTCAAAACAAATCCTCACCCCTCCCGAGAGCATAGCCAAGTGTAACACTTGTCAAAATATGAACCAGGAACAAGTCACCAGGCTGTACCTGTTATCTATCGTATCTGTATAAAAAAAAAGGGAAATCACTTTACTCTGAAATCGCAGTCTAATGGACATATGCTGTAAACTTCGGTTCTTTTGCCCTCATTTTAGGGCATTATCCTTAAGTGCTGTTTCATGTGTTCCGCATTAATGAACGTATTATTCGAAAGTAATCTGTAAAGGATATGTGTACTTCGTATCTTTGAAACATGTGTTGCATCAACAACCCTCTATTCTCTACACCTATTCCACAATCTGTCGGGGCTAATGAATAATCACAAAGAATAGAAAAACCTTCAAATCTACTCGATCCTTAAAAACTAAAAACAATTTGATGGTTGTTGATAGACAGACAACTGTGCACATCCATAGAAGAGAATTCATAACCCCTTGCTACAGATACAAGTTGCGCATCCTTCCCGATTACTAACGCAAAAGAGAACAGCAAATTGATCGTATTAATAAATATAACTGGTTCATCCCGCCCATATAATCAACTTAAAGATTAGAACGATTTTCCATATCGAAACTATACGCTTGCCA
This sequence comes from Microdon myrmicae, assembly GCA_963931805.1. Taxonomy (NCBI): domain Eukaryota; kingdom Metazoa; phylum Arthropoda; class Insecta; order Diptera; family Syrphidae; genus Microdon; species Microdon myrmicae. Next base: position 44,502,886 of record OZ007502.1, read on the forward strand.
TTTTGATGGCAATGAATACGATTAACTGGATCCCGTGGGATTGGCCCTGCAGGATCGGGTATTACATATCAAAGGCAACCCCTGGTATCGGGAAACCTTCAATATGGTCTCGGACTCAACCACCACGAACTGGTGTGTGCAGATTGTGCGTACCCTTAACAAAAATAAATCATAATACAGTTGGCTTTAACATCCGTGTACAGGTTATAACCCCGCGTAATGTGTGTTGAATAGAGAAGATCCTTCGTTTATCCTTGCGCCACTAGCATCAGGGCTTTGCCCAAGGGGGTGAAAGTCCTGAAATTCAGATTTCTTTCCCATTATACTCCCTTCGATGCAAGGTACTCTTATATATTGATACGTTTCCCAGATGACTAGATGAGGAAGAAGATGAAGATCGGGTGGGCGGGTTGGGTCGTTTTTGTGTAGAAGTCATGTACCGCATTAACAACATGTTAACCCCGACTAGACTCAAGGTTGAAGGACTAATACAAGATTGTTAACCAACGGCAGGGTGATAAAATGACGACGATGCGGAGTCGATTACGTGGGCAACCCCAGTGGCAATTTGTTGTGTTTTTATTTTTATTTCTAGTCCTTTATTCGGTTTGTGTGCTTTTTTTTTGTCATGTTTTTTTTTTGTGTTCTTCCTTTCTTGTGTTTGTTTTGTATGGGCACCCTTCACATTTTGCAAGGAACCTCAAGCATCCCTTTTGATGAGAAGTATTTCAATTTTGTTGTTTATGCTTGATAATAGAACAACAGATGGTTTACGCAATGACCGTGATGTATGATCCTTGCAGCTAGGATGTGGTTCCCATTTCAGTTTTATGAAACGTGCTAGATATTATGTGAATTCAATTGGTCAAGGTGTTTTGGCGCCTTGAAATCATCTTAAATGGAATGAGAAAGGGTTGAAATTGTATGGAGAGTAGTTATTTGCAAGGTGGAGGATATGGATTACTTTAGATTACATAGGATGGTTGTCAATTCGCACTAGATTAATGGTGATTGTCTCACAGACGGTTTTATCTCGCATACTTTATTTCTTAATTATCACTCACGTTTCATTTTTTCAACAGAAATCTAATTTACTCAAAGATGGGACATAACTTATATTCATGTTACTTGGGGGGTTATTAGTTTAAAATAGGAATTAGCAATAGTATAATTTTGCGAATAATTCCTCTTGAATTATTATTGTGTATTGGAAGACACATTGCATATATTTTTATTTGTAAATAACTAGCAAAAATGAATTTTCACATACGAAAGGGGTTTTTTGGGGCAAGTATGTGTGAGTATGAGTATTTCCCGAGTGCAATTCTTCCTGGGTACCTTAAACAAAGACGAGATATCCATTTTCATTTATCGAATTATGACACCAATCTTGTCTAGAACCCAGAATAAACAAAAGGATCTCCGCATTCTTTTGTAGTGTTTGAAGTCCGGTGTGAAAAAACAAAATACACAAAAGTGAAGTGTAGTGGGGCAAATCCTTCCCATTAATTTTCCTATGATTTCCTATTTTTTGCACATCTGTTATGTATCTCAAGCATCAAGTTGATGGTACCAGAATGGCGGAATATTCATTATGAAAAGCCAGCGACATGAATTTCTGCAGAAATTCAGTTGGATATAATATTTACTGGAGCCCGTCTTACTCATCTGTTACGGATCCCAGCTTGCTTATCAGCTTTTATTCCAAGTCAGAGTTTAACTTTTCATGTGTTAGAGTTCTTGGCATCTTGGTAGGTCAATAAATCCTTAGAAACACCTACGATGGCGCTCGTAGCATCGCTAATGATCTGTTTTTAGTAAACATCATTCCTCACTAGATATTTGTCAATTTTCAATTTCTTTCATATTTCAATTTTGCATGATGGGTATGAAAAAAATATGTGCGATATGGGTACTGCATTAGGTCTCAGCTGAGAAGTTTTGGAACGCATGTGTCGTAACCCAGATGAGTTTCTCCTTCATCGAAAATTTCTCTTCATCGAAAATCTCTCTTCATCGAAAATCTTTCCCCTAGAGGAGATCGCACCCTCTATCTATGTCCTGCGATTTCCTGTTTGGCCGCGGGCCAGGTGTGCTGTCGCACCCACACAGTGGATGTTGCTGTCTGTGTGGCCGGAGATCTTCCTAGCATCGCCAGAATTTTCACACCTTCTGCGGAATCGCTTTTGTGTTTATTCCGGTGTGTGATTTATTATTCTTGGCGATCTCTGGGATCGTCGTAATTATCGTCGGTTACGATAATTGTATTTATTTTGTCCTATGGGGTTGTTGACACCAGTATGAATGTCACCTTTGGCTAGGCGAAAGGGTGGACCATGGGGGGCACGTGTCTGTGGGCATGTGAGGTTTAGGCTAGGGTGAGTATGTTCCTTGGTGGAACGACAGGTGTTTCAGCCTACTGCGGGTTGTGCGGTTATTGGAACTGCCACAGCCGCCACCCCCCCCCCCCCCCCCGTGACGTAGTCACGAAATGTGTTAGGGTGCTTGCTAGTTAGGGACGAACCCTGCTTTTATGCGCGTTGTCCTTTCCGTCTCGCTTGGTATATGGGTGGTAAAGGAGCGATGGGAATCGTGTTTGCCGTCATCTTGCGGTCGGTATTGGTAGCGGTTTCGGGCCGTGGATTTGCTGGTTTCCGCATGTTGTGGATTGTCGTGGCGTTTTCCCTGGCACGTCCAGCGGCTGGAAGGAATTGTCTATGCGAAGATCAGAGGAATTCATTTCTACTGTTGTTACGCTCCGCCAAGGTGGGAAATAGAAGAATTTAAATTATTTTTGAGCAGGGTAACATAAGAAGCTAGGGATAAGAGCCCCCTTATAGTTGCTGGAGATTTCAACACTTGGGCAGTAGAATGGCCGGGCACTACTCGAAGCCTTCGCAGTCTTAGATGTAGTGTTACTTAATGATGGTGTTGATGACACCTTCACAAACGAGAGAGGCGGGTCCAAAATCGACATCACATTTGCCAGCTCCATGTTGGCGAGAAGTATGGGGTGACAGGTTTTGGACATCTGCACCCATAGCGACCACCAAGCCGTGATGTATGAAATATTACCACACAGGGGATTCATCACTGGCAAATTGGCGAAGAAAGCCCAGAGAAATGGCTGGACAGAGAACGACCTTGATGCGGAACTTCTCGATTATATACTGGAAGACCAAATCGAACACATTGACGCAGAGGCCGATGCGAACACGCATGCTGGAAAAGTCATGAAGCGGCTAACTACCGCATGTGATGCTTCTATGCAACGACAAAGACAACCAGCAGGGGCAATCAAACCAGTGTATTGGTGGAACCCATGTGCGATCGGAGTGCAACAAGTTACGACCCTTGCAATAAAGAGCAAGTAACCGTAACATCTACACGCAGTTACATGTGGAATTCGTCAATAGACGGAAGGAGTTGAGGTATGTGATCCGCAAGAGTAAATATGACGCGTTCTGCTCCCTAAGGGATGAATTAAATAACAACCTATGGGGCAGCACCTACATGATAGTTATGAAAAGACTACACAACAACTGTAGTCAAATGCAAAAAAGTAAAACTGACATGGCCAGAATCGTTGCTGTCCTCTTCCCGCGGTGTGATGAGATGTTGAGAGTGCAAGAGGAGTGGAGTATCACTGAAGGTAAGATACATCCCGTGTCCACTGAAAAGGTGCTCTTGGCTACAAGGGTGGTCAAAAAAAAAACAATACCCCGCGACTGGATGTTATTCCTAACGCTGTAGTGAAGACTGCTTTAACAAAAAAGTCGGAAGTCTTTAGCAGTCTCTTCACAACCTGTCTTCAAACAAGACAATTCCCTAAACGATGGAAAAAACAGTGGCTTGTACTTATACCAAAAGGAGTCAAGAATCCAGAAGCGCCGTCGTCTTATCGCCTGTTGTACATGCTGGACACAACAGCAAAACTGCTTGAGCGAGTATTTGCCACTCGCCTGGAACAATTCATCGAATGCCAGTATGGGTCCCGGAAAGGTAGATCAGTCGGTAAGATACTATCTGTGATGTGCGACATCGCTCGCAATGCGATAGCTGGAGCACGATAGCTAGGAGGTACAAAAAAATATTGTGCGGTGGTGACACTAAATGTTAAAAATGCATTTACCTCGGTGAATTGGAATCGTATCCTAGAAGCGTTGGGCGATCTACAAGTCTCACCCTACTTGGTGCGTATACTAGCAAACTATCTCTCGGATAGAAGACTGCTCTATGACACATATGAGGGACCACAGGAATATAAAATAACAGCGGGTTTACCTCAGAGATCTGTATTAAGTCCGATGTTATGGAATACCATGTATGATGTTGTGCTCATGTTCAATGTACCAGGAGGTGTTAGAATCATTGGGTACGCAGTTGATTTGGCGATAGTGGCCGTGGTTAAACATCTAAATGACCTGTAGAATATTTGGCTCCCAAGCAATCCAGAGCATTAAATTCTTGCTACATATGGCCGGACTGAAACTAGCTGGACATAAGGCGGGGCAGTTATAATAATCAGGCGCAAGAAAGTTGGAAATACAAGGACAAATACTCAGATCCAGTCCCTATATTAAATATCTTGGTGTTATACTCAACATGGTTAAGCTTCAAGGATCACCTGAGAAAAACCAGTGAAAAAAGGGCAAGAGTATGCAAAATTTTGGCGAGACTGCTACCCAGCTGTAAATGAGGGGAGTGAACTCAGCACATAGGCTGCCATCATTAAGTAAACTCCGTTCAGACCCGCGATGGAATATCTAAATGAAAGTCCCGGGGCGTTCAACGGCAATATGTGCCTGACGGGAGGTGGTTTTAGTCTGTAAAAACCCGGCATGTCTCTGGATCGGTCTAGAAGCATCTTTTGAAGATTTCCACCTTCCTACCAAAAAAAAAAAAAAAAAAAAAAAAAAAAAAAAAAAAAAAAAAAAAAAAAATATATATATATATATATATATATATATATATATATATATATATATATATATATATATATGTACCGGTATGAAGTGAGCGTTTTTTTGTTTTAAATAAAACACTAATTGTAAATGGGAAAGTAAAAAACATTTTATTCGAAGTATTGGCCATTGCTTTCTACATATTTCGCCCACCTTTCTGGCAGTTTGTGGATACCACGCCAATAAAACCGGTCGTCTTTTGAGGCAAACCATTCGGAGACCCAATTTTCGACCTTCGACTTCTTCGTACGAATTGAAATGTTTCTCAGCCAATGCGTGTCCCATCGATGAAAACAAATGGTAGTGAGAAGGATCCAAGTCTGGTGAATACGGCGGGTGGGGTAACACTTCCCAGCCGAGAGCTTTTATTGTTTCTTTGACGGGTTTTGCTGTATGACTCGGAGCATTATCAAGCAACAAAATTGCCTTTCCGTGTCTTGTGGCCCATTCTGGTCGTTTTTCGATTAATACATAGTTCAAATTGATCATTCGCGTTGTGGGTAGCATTGCGTATCAACAGTTTCGCCAGGTTTTAGAAGTTCATGATACACCACCCTCTTCTGGTCCCGCCAAACACAGAGCATTGTCTTTTTTCCGAACCGATCAGGCTTTGCAGTCGATGTTGACGCTTCTAATGGATGTACCCATAATTTTTAGCGTTTAGAATTTTTAAAATAAATCCATTTTTCATCACCAGTCACAATTCGATGCAATACTGACTTCCTTTCGTATCGTAGAAGCAACGTTTCACATGTGGTGTTTCGCTTTTCCATCTGCCTGTCATTCAATTCATGTGGCACCCAGTTTCCACACTTTTGGATCTTTCCCATAGCTTTTAAACGGCCAGAAATTGTTTGTTGTGCAACATTTAACGTTTGTGCCATTTACTTTTGACTTAAAATGTCATCTTGATCCAATATAGCTTGCAATTCGGCGTCTTCAAACTTTTTCACGTTCTTCATTTCGCACATCAAAATCATTATCTCTGAACCGCTTAAACCATCTTTTGCATGTTGCTTCCGATTGAGCGTGATCACCATAATCCTCGACAAGCATTCGATGCGACTCTGCAGCACTTTTCTTCAAATGAAAACGAAAAATTAATGCTTTCCGCAAATCATCATTTTCTGGTACAAAATTCGACATTTTTAACAGGATTAAAAAAAATGATGTTTGTACAATGACTTGATGCATACTAAATATGTTTGACAGATGTCATAGCAACCAAATAAAAAAAATAAAAGGACTCGTTCACAACAAACGTTCCCTATCGGTACATTTGTATCTTGACGCTCACTTCATACCGGTACACCTAGTATATATATATATATCTTTATATATATATATATATATATATATATATATATATATTATATATACATAAATATATATTTATATATATTATATATATATATACATAAATATATATTTATATATTATTTATGTTACGTAATAGCAGTCTGGATTTCAGTAGTTTACTGACTGCGTGCCAACTAGCGTTGCCGGAATGCAGCCTCTTGTTAATTTCCTTCGACATTTCGTTACTGGCCGTCAGTGTCCTTCCCAGATATTTAAATTCTTTAACTTTTTCAAATATCTTGCCTCTGATGTTTATGTGTGTTCCCTGAGGTCCACCTGTCTCGCCGTAATCATGTATTTTGTTTTGTCTTCATTTATTGCTAGGCCCAACTCTTCTGCCGCTTGCATGATGATTTCACAGTTTTTACTAACAGTTTCTAGATTATCGCCCAGAACGGCGATGTCATCCGCATATGCGAGCACTTGTGTGACCCCGTTCAGGGATGATCCGGCCATGTTGTCGTCTTGTACCTAATTTGATTCTGAATACAATAAATGCGGACTTCAAAAAAAAGTGCGCAGATTCCAGGTGCTGGAAGCTTGCATCGTATGCATACCCCTACAACAAGGAAATACGCGATCGCGATCTGTGCACCAGAAGCACTTAAATATAATCTCTTTATTGCAGAGCTCGAGACCCACTTTACATGCTTGCAACTTCACTCGGAGAGAATTTATGTCATCGTGGGGACCGATTTGAAAGCCAAACATAGAGATTTTTCTTTTTTATTAGACATCTTTTGGGAGAGGCGAACCTATAGCGCCAAGTGGGCGCCCCGAGATGCCACCAAATAACTGTTGCAGTTCTTTTTGAACAGTTGCAGGTTGTAACGCTCCGGGAACACTCGCGTGGGAAGGGAGTTCCACAACTTCCCCGCTCTGTAACGGAACGAGTTCTGATGCAGGGATGTTCGCGCCGTCGGGAGATGAACCACAAATTGGTGCGATCCGTCGGATTGTCTTGTGAAGCGCATATAAACCGAATTGCGTGGATCAATACCAAGAATCTTCGAAGAACAGCACCCGTGATAATATCTGTAAAACAGACAGAGGTCGTCTTCGCGCCTTCGACGTGGTAGCGACTGTAGTCCCGACGTCACCGCCGAGTCCCCGATAAGGCGGATCGCTCGTCTCTGTATGCTTTCAAGTAGGTCGAGGGTATGTTTAGGAGCCGAGCTCCAAACATGAGAGCAATATTCGAGCGCGGGTCTAATTTGGGATTTATATAGGAGAAGAAGTTGGGCCGGAGTAAAATATTTCTTGGCTCTAAAAAGATAACTCAGCTTTCCTGAGGCTGACCTGGCGATACTCGACACGTGTTTATGCCATGATACATTCCCACAGACCGTGACGCCGAGCATTTTCAAACTTTCCCCAGCCTCGAGGGCGCGGCCATTCATCATCAGCTGTGGAACCGATGATCCACTTTTCTTTGTGAATGTTGTATACCAGGGGAAATCTGTGGGGATTAGGAGTATTGTGCCAGACACGGGCACTCGGTTCACTCCTATCTCCATCTGTCTGTCACTAAAGTTCCAAAAATGTTCCGCCAAGCACTGAAGGAAAACTGTTTGTGATACTGAAATAACCAAGCAACGAACCATCCGCCAGAGGAGAGAGGAGAAATAAAATACTATTTTTATTGTTTATCTTTGCGTTTATTTATAACTGATGATAACACCAATTAAACGCGAGATGTACATTAGCACTGACGTACGTATGTTGAGCACTTAGCTCTGATATGTATTGATATATTATTTTGGATTCGCGACATTTGCACCAACAAACGACTTAAAGATTGGTTATAGAGGCAACCCAATCACGACACTCGACGGTATTTACGCATCCCCGGCGATACGAGGAGCGGGAGCGGCAACCTTGGTTTGCGGTGAGTTTGTGGTGTGGTGGTAGATATCCTCTCCACTAAGGATATGTATTTACTTTCCACCAGAGAAACGTAAAGCCTGTCTTGGTGGAATAGTAAACCAGATCTCGTAATGGAGATCATGGTGGTATGTGTGTGATCGTTCAGATCTGTATTGTTTCCTTATACGCGCAGGCAATGGCAAAACAAAGCAGGCAGGCGACAAGGACAAAGGGATCGAGAAGATCGTTGTCTATGAAGTGCATCACGTCTAAATAAATAGACGACGATGCTTCGAAGAAATGTGGTAAGAGAAAATATGAGACGAGGGCATCATAACAGCCTTAGATGAGTGATTTGTAAATATACGAATAGCCATTCGAAAGAGGTGCTAATGTATTACAATACTTTATACAATGAGAATTGTATATCGTATCTTGGGTCGGTGGCCAAAATGAATCTCTTGCTTGCATTTGTATATGCAGGGAAATTCGTTGCGGCAGAGAAAGGAATTGGAGATGGGAAAACAAATCATTGGATGGCTATTATGCATGTTTACATGGCTCCTCGATAGTATAGTGGTTAGTATACCCGCCCGTCACGCGGGAGACCGGGGTTCGATTCCCCGTCCGGGACCCTCTGGCGCAAGACTAATGACCTTGCCCGGAAAAAACAAATCATTATGGAAAATTTAACAAGTCAGGACTTGCTAAATAAGGCCAAGACCGGTTCCCGGTTGTAGTAGATGATGATGATGACATGCGTAGGAATTCGGTTTTATGGCACTAGACGCTAGATGCGCGTATTGCTTTTGTCCCTTGGACAAAGAGTCTGCAAGGTACGTGCATGTTGGAAGATAAGGGTGCACATGAGGAACAAAATTGCTTGGCAAACAATGGTGCCGAAATAGTTTTCCTACTTATAATACATGTATGCCAATGAATTATTTTCCAGCGAATTCTAATGATGCGTTCGATGTGTGAACAGAATCTTTCAGGAATTTTCATGTAATGTGTTGAAAGCATTAATGTCCTTGTAGTAGGAAATGTTTATGCTGGGTGGAGATTGCGGTGCAGGTGTGGGAAAGTTGGAATTTGCCTGGCAACCGAAGGTACCGAATAGGGTTTGGGATTCCTGAAAATGTAGAAAAGAGATCTTACGGGGAATTGTATGCGAGGAGATGCATAAAAGGTAAGTTTTCTTTTACAGGGACTTTTAGATTATGAATTTAATAACCTAGATGCGTAAAGCACTTAAGGTGCTAATGCGCTTGCATTAGCGAAACTTATAAGTTGGGTCGAAGTTATGGAGGTTTTTCAGCTAAGCGAACCGTGGGGTTTCGCGGAACCGCCACAATCAAATTCGCTACCTGGTTAGACCAACACCATGTTGAATATAAAACTGACTTACTAGCTACAAAATATCCATCATTTTCCAGAATAGGATACTTCTTAGACAAATATGCTTATTGACTTACAAATACTATCAGACGAAACAGAAACTGCTTACGAACGATTGACTACGACAATGATCAGTCTGCATTTACTGTAAAAATAAAGCCTCCGAGAGAAGTTCTGGAACACGATGAATGTGCGGTTTTGCAACCTTACAAATATGGGCGAATGTGATGGCTGCGCTTCACCAGAACTCTAACAAGAGAACTACGCTCGAACGCTATTAACCTGTCAACAAATAGAAATTTGTCCAATGACGCAATAGACAAGCATATACAAAAAATGGATGACACCATAAAACAAACAATAGACAAAACAATATCAAAATAACAACTTCCGTAAATTATACGGCAACACAACTACCAACGCACCGTACAGAGAAAAAGCAGACTGTTGTTTAAACTAAAACTACTATACAGACGGTTCACGGGGAGGCACGATCAGGAAATAATACGAGGGTAGCCCAATAAGTCCTTAGAAACGCCTACGATGGTGCACGTAGCATCGCTAATGGTCTGTGTTTAGCAAGCATTATTCTTCACTAAGTATCTGTCATTTTACAATTTGTTTCGTGTTTCAATTGTGCATGATAAATTGGATATGAAAAAAATATCTATTTGCTCTCAGGCGAGAAATAGGCCGGTGAGGAGACGGTGGATGAAGAGGATACCGGCAAGAGTTCTGCGTTCCTCAAGTGTACTGAGGTTGATCAAATGGAGCCGGCTTGTGTATGGGGGGGGGGGGGGGGGAATCCGCGGATTCTCCCAGTTCAGTCCACGGAGGGCAAAACGCAGAAACCGACGTTGCACGCTCTCGATTCTGTGGATATGGGACGAGCAATGTGGAGACCAGACCTGACTGGCGTATTCAAGAAGGGGGCGGACGAAGGCTATGTAGAGGGAACGGGAAACGTAAGGATTAGAGAATTCCTTAGACCAGCGTTTCACAAACCCTAGGGCGGAGTTGGCCTTAAGAATGATATCGTCGATATGTGAAATGAAGCTGAGCTCCCTGTCAAATAAGATTCCGAGGTCACGTATTGAGGATACTGTAGCGATCCTAAATCGCTACTCCCATCCAAATCCCCAATATCATCAAAGGCTAAAATTCCTAATTGCATATTGAATCATATGAGCAATAAATTAACCCAAAGTTAATTTATCGCTCATTGATTCAATTCCACATAATAAACCCAAATCCCAAATTTTCCATTGCTTCATTTCAAATTCCATACTGAGTCACATGTACAACGAATTTAACCAAAAGTTAATTCATCATACATTGACTCAATTCCTAAAAACATTGACATCATGAAATGCTAAATTCAAAACGCATTTCATGATTTCCCTTCCTAGAACCCATCCAACTAAAGCCTCTAACAAATTCCCAGAACACAACTCAAATTGAAACGCAAACTCTTATGTGTGTTTCTGGGAATTTTGACCATAAAATAGTTGACAATTCTCAACTAGAGAATTTATAAAAGGGCGGCAAATTTGAATTTCGTGATCAGTCGAAGTTCCGAGGTCGAACCGCTGACCAACATCATCAGTCGAAATCCAGAAGGCCAAAGTTACGGCCGAAGGCAGCTAAGTAAATAAAGTGGTATAATTAAAAATAAAAGTAAAATAACCGGAAAAAGCAACATCTTTCATTTGGACTTCACCTGCCAATATATCCAACTATTGCGGGTACCTTCACCCATCAACAGCAAGCGACAATTGATCCGCTTGCTGAAGGCGACCAAGGCTGTGTGGTGATTAACCCTGACTTCCCCCAGCCCAGTCCATTTGGAAACCGGACTGGCTCCACCCAGCTGATCTCTACCAGTCAATCCGACTGCACCCAAACCAGGACCAATCCGACCGGTAAAGACCCATGGGACTAGAAAACCGAGTTGATTCCTTCAACAATACGTATGAGATCTGCTGGTTAAGCAGGAAGTAGGGGCGAGGAGGTGGGGGTGGACGTTTGTGGGAGAATGTAATGGAGTGACATTTGGTAACATTGAGATCAAGGCAGTTATTACGGCACCAGGTTGAGAAGCTGTCGAGGTCCTGTTGGAGGAGTGAGGAGTCGAGGGGAGAGATGATTGTTTTGTAGAGTTTGGCGTCGTCAGCATAGAGGGATATGGATGAGTGTTTAATAACAGAGTCGACATCATTGATGGTTAGGATAAAAAGGAGGGGGCCTAGATGACTTCCTTGCGGAACCCCAGAGGTGGGAAAAAAAGGATCGGAAAGGGAGGATCTGAATTTGACACGGTAGGATCGGTCTTTCAGATAAGAAGATAACCATTTGATCAATAGGGGTTCGAAGCCTAGGGAGGACAGCTTGAAAAGGATGAGATTATGGGAGATTTTGTCAAATGCCTTGCTGAAATCGGTGGTGATAACATCAACTTCGTTGCCATTCTCTAAGGCACGGAGAGTATGGGATGAGAACTCGATCAGATTGGTTGTGGTCGACCTATCCGAAAGGAAACCATGCTGGTTGGGTGAGATGATGGATTTACAACTAAAAGATAGCGCATTGTACAGAAGCCCTTCGAACAGTTTGGGGATATGAGATAGTTTGGCGATGGGTCGGTAGTTGCTGATATCATTTTTAGGTCCCTTTTTATGTATGGGGGTGACATAGGAGGATTTCCAGATACTAGGGAAGATCCCTTGAAATAGAGATAGGTTGAAAATCTTTGATATCGGGAGAGAAAGAGAAGTGGAACAGTTCTTTAAGAATATAGACGGAAGTCCATCAGGTCCGGGGCTGAACTCGTCTTTGAGTAAGTTTAGTTTCTCTTCAACTACGTGACGCTGAATAATTTGAGGAGAGAAAAGACCAAGGGAGAATTTGGACAAGTCATTGAAATACGACGGATTGGGTTCGAAGGAGATGTCTGTGAAGGATTTATTGAAAAATAGTTAGGTTGTCGTTTGACGTAGTCGCGCTATAAGAGAGGGAGTTAGGATAGGCGTCGGATTTACGTTTATAATTTATAAAGTGGAAAAAGGATTTGGGATCGCTAATCAAATTGGATTGTGTTTTAATAAGGTATTTGGAATAGAGGGAGTTGTAGAGTTCGGAATATTTATAAAAGGCCCGAGATAGTTGGAGTAGTTTTCAATGGATCGCATTTTGAGGAAAATGTTCCAAAAGTTATTCCTTTTGTTCCGAAGATTGCAGAGATTGCGGTTGTACCATGGCGGCGAAGAAACCGATGACCTGCGGCGAGAATAGGGGCATATAAGGCGACAGCATAGTAAATCTCCTTATAGAGAGTGGCCGTGGCTTCTTCTACACCCAAATGATCAAAGCGAAACGCTGTTTTGCTAAGATGTTCATTTAGGAGGCGGAAATTAGCCTTATGGAAGTTGTAAGAAAAGCGGTCAGGAGGTAGAGGGGGCGGGGTTTCGTGGTCGAGATATAAAGATAAGAGCAGTGGGGGGTGATAATTGCCAATGGTAGAGAGGGCGAGTGGGCTAGGGGCAACTGAGGACATGAGAGGGTCGGTTGTGAACACGAGGTCCAGCTGTCTCCCCATATGATTTGGGACATTGCTAATTTTATGGAGGCCTGAGTCGAAGAGGCCGTTAATAAAAATACGTTCATTAGAACTAGTGGGGTTAGAGACGTAGAAGGCTTGTTCGTCAGCTGATGTCCATTGTAGGTGGGGCAGGTTAAAGTCTCCAAGAACGACGATATCGTCTATTGCGGTGCTTAACTCTGTAAGGTTATCGACCGCCTCTATTGCGAGTTCGTATGACGCGATGGGTCGAGAGGGAGGAATATAGACATATAATAAATAAGACTTAGGGCGCTTGTCAATTTTAATTGCGACGTAGTTAAATGGCATTGATCCTGAAATGGAGTCGGAAGTTCTACTGCAAATGTTTCGAAAACTTGACCACGATGAGCTTGAGCGCGTTGTGGTAAAGCAATTCAACACACCTAAACCTAGAAGGGAGAATCGAAAACAACCCTTTCTGCTGGTACAGCTAACTCCCAACACCAAAATTGGTGATCTACGAAAAATCATACTCCTGGACCATCAAATTGCTGCATGGGACTAATAAAAAAAGGCAAGAGTATACTCCAATAGATTCGCTGTGAAAGGTTCCGAAATCCAGTGGCGTACTGCGGGATGCAGCACCGCTGCATGAAATGTAGGCAGGACCACAGGGCAGAATAATGCGCATTAGGAAATCAACGGGTAGAAATAAAACCCGTCTAAAGTGTGCAGTATGTAGGAATGAGGGACATCTCGCTAATTATCGAGGATGTCCTAAATTTCGTGAGTTGCTGCCGTCATACGTTAAAGCTTATTCACATACCCTCGTATCGCTGAAGTCTAAATTGAAAAACCTCCAATACCTAATATAAGCTAACTATAGATTACCTACAAATGTGTATTGACACAACAGTATTCGGGCTATAAAATCCAACAACCCCAGCATGTTCCCACAAACAAATAAAATATTTCGGAGGAATAATCATAATATGTTTCAGTATCTCCAAATTCCAGGAACTGAAGAGAACAGACAAATGCTAATAAAAATAGGCAAGTCGAACCGATACTTGCCCACAAACTCTCCTACATTGCTGAAAGTGTTTTATAGTATCTTCTTTACTTTTCTTAATTACTTGACAGGTATGAATATATTAAAACTTGGGAACATCTTTTGATGTTCTATATCAAGTCGTCTCCTAAAATTTAATCACTTGCCTCTGATGGGAGCCCCAGAAATCCATGTCCATGTCATTTGGCTCAGGTCGAGATACTCATATAACATCCGAGAAGGCTTTTATCCAGTGGAAGTACTCAAAGGCACTTGACACATCTAGGAACAGGCATACGCTCTTTCACCTATGCACAAAGCAGAGTTCAATTCAAGCGAATTGTTGTTCTAAAGTCCCATGTGTTATGCACTTGTTACCCATCACTATGCCTCACGTGTCAGTGAACGTTTTCTAATTGAAAATAAGTCCTTCTTCGTGTGTACCCTTCTCTATTCCCCCTGTTCTCTCCTAATCTACAACACTTCTACTATTCCGTTGTTGTGCAAAAGCAGCCCTAAGTGATGTTCTCTTGTTAGTACAAATGGAAACAATTAAACAATTTCCCATTGGCCTAAACACACTTCAAAATATAGCGTGCTACTCGGAAGGGGTAGCAGCCCTTATTACAATCATCAAGTACTTCCAAAACACCCTCCTCCCCGTAGAGACGATGTTTTTTTCATATTCCTTTTTGCCCAATACTTAATGGATGATAATACCAACGTACTTGACGTGGGGAGGGGTGTAAAGTAATTTGAATTTGTATCTACAGAAGGGTATTGCTTTGTCGTTAATTTCGAAATGAGCCCAAAAACCGCTGCGCGACACTGGCTACGCTAAAATCGGTGATTTTCCCGCTGACCGCACCCCACGCCGTGACATTGCAAGTGTGACTGTGAATCGATCTAATCTGTGGAGCGTGAAATTCAAGACAACGCGAAAACCCTTGATGTTCAAGTACCTGTGTTCGTATAAATTGAAGTGGCCTTAAGTTGGGCGGTTTTTGTTGGCTGACGTTTGGAACACCCCCTGAGTAATGACACGTGACGTGGCTGTCAGTTGTGGGCCGAGGGTTGGAGGCATGCATACGTCACAAATCGTGCCTCTGATTAGGTAAGATGCGCTCTAGGGGAACTAAGGGTGAGTGCGTAAAGCTAATAAAATTATTAACCAAAAACTAGCTATGATCAAATCAAATTATCGACTCGTGTGCCACAAATTGGTTTGAGTGGTTTTCAAAAACACAACAACAACAAAAACACTAACAAGATAGAGAACTATAAGAAGTAAAGTGTAAAGATGCGAGGAACAAAAGCAACAATAGAGAAAGTAATATGTTAAAAATCATGTAAATCACCTGTAATGGTCGTTGCGGAGCCGCACTCATACTATGGTGGTACATGACATCGTGCTTTATTTGTGAGGGCATCTGTGAGTGGGCATGTGTCGTCTGATGCTTTCCTATATCGACAGCTGCTAATGCCTCCGCTCTGCTAAGGATCCCATCGTTCAGTCCGGCAAATATGTCACCCTGGAGAAAAGAAAATAAATTTTAATCAAACAAACGTTTGCCGAACACCGAAGAAAAATTATTGTGACTAGGAAAAAGGATGAAAGGATGGGTGGGTTCAAGGAGAATAGCTGGTGTAAAGGATGGGGCAAGATGAGACAAGGTCACTGGACAGTACTTAATTTATAGCCATCACAGCCAAGTTCTTTCGTGAGGAGTAGGAATAGTGTTCAGAAGTAAATTAAGATCAATGATTCTATGCTACTTGGACAAGACGTGAGGATGTGCATCTTGATCGCACTTTTAGATATATTCGTCTTTCAGTGTAACATATAAGGGTGTTTATTAACTAAACTTTTTTTTTGTAAAGCTTTACTTAAATACATTTATTTATTAGTACACCAAAACTATTTGGTTAGGTTTGCGATCATGGATGTGTCCGATGGTACACAATAAAACTGACGCATTTCAGTTTTATGTTATCAAAACTACCAACGTCGTGTGAGTTAGGAATAAAAAAATATTGGATATGCCCAAGTAGGCGGAACATTGATATGCAGGATGAGCCTTAATTGTATGCCCAGTGTCAATATGGAATACAAAAATAAGTTCCTAAAATAGAAATGTTTTATTTATATTTTTAGAAATTATGAAAAAGGGAAATTTTAATCATATCTAGTTTTTAAAAATTATGTTGTCTAAGTGACTTCCACTTCCACTGCAAATTATCAAAAACATAAGGACACGTTGATGCTGGAATGACGTTGATTCTCCGTATGATATTTCATTGCAATTGGTATTTTATTGGTATTAAAGGACTGCTGATTTTAACAGTTTCCACACAAATTAATCACTCAGAGTAAAAACCGGGCTCCTTGGGGGGTGGATGTGGTACTTTCCAAAGCCCTACCACTTCGCTCCCCTACAAAGAGTAATTTTACTTTTTTGCTTGGCAACAAGTTGCGAGCTAGATAATCTTGTGCGTGGCAGTTGTTTGGTTTATGAAGAGTAGGGCTTGGCTAGCGGTCGCGATCGACTTTGTAGCCAGTACAGTCATGAGCGAGCAAGAGGTACATGCGTCTTTTGCGCAAAGGATTATTATAAACATTTTAACAAATGAAGGCGTTAAGCCCCCAGACATTTTTTCTCGATTGAAGGCATAGTGTTGTGATGATACACTGTCTTAGAATCGTAAATACGTGGGCCAGAGTATTTAAAAGTGGGCGAGAACGTATCGAAAATGAAAGTCATAATCGACGCCCAAGGACAAGTCGTCCAGATGACAACATCCATGCCGTTCGAGAGCTTTTTGATAGAGCTGTTGGAGAAATCTCATCAGAAGTGAGTATCAGCTATGCAAAAAGGCGCATAACGAAACACAAGACGAGGTATCCCCATTCCAGATGGCATCCTTCTTCATGACACTCACACCGCGTCCTTGACAAGAGATCATCATCATCATCATCGGCACTACAACCGGGATCCGGTCTTGACCGTATTTAGCAAATCTCGAGGCTTGTTAAATTTTCCATAATAATTTATTTTTACCGGCAAGGTGATTAGCCTTGCGCCATACTTGACAGGGGATACATTGGAAGAAATGGGCTGGGAAACCCTGAACACCCTCCTTATGTTGCACACCGAAACGCATAAGAAAAACAAAAGATTGATAATGTATAATATAGAGTGCTTGCGAAGAGCCAGTAAGTTAATGTAAGAATGATATTGTGGAAATAGAATTTAACATTTAGTCTTAAGTAAAATCTGTAATGGAATTGATAATAAATGTGGAAATAAAACAAGAAAAAACACCCTCCTTATAGCCTAGACTTGTTTCCCTGTGACTATTTTTTTGCACCCTTAAAGAAAACTCTTGGAGAAAAAAAATACGAAAGGAGCGAGGAGCACGTGCCCAATTGGCTAACAACTCCCCTTAAATCTTTCTACGAACAAGTGATACTAAAGCTTCCAAATCGGTGGTGAAAGTGTGTAGATCACGCAGAGACTATACTGAAAAATGTTGATAGTATAGTTAGTGTGTGACGTTATCCAATAAATGTATACAAAGAAATTAAATTTATTCATCCTCGTAGATACACGTTATGTCCTCATATTCACAAACCAGTCCATAATTAAATATATAATAATCAATAATCCAAATACTCGATTAAATCAAATGCATAACAAACTAATCAGGTGTTCACTTATCAAGCATAAACACAACTTCCCCAAAATCCATAATGCATGCGTTTCGTGATTATAACTTCCCGAAATTTTGTTGGGTGTTAAATGCGTACACTCCTTTATCGTGTCTGGACGGATTGACCTTCAGCAATTTTTCTTTTGCCATCCAATCTAAGGTAGATGACACTACCAGTTAGCTGTCAAATCTACTTAACTTCCGTTTTTTCTTTTCCTACTGATAAGTATAAACGTGTTCTTCTGCTGTTCCATAAAGAAACTTTTAATCCAAAAGCAATCTTTTTTGTCACGCGCATCTCAGCAAATTTGTACAAACAAATTTCCATATAATTCCCAGAACTATATGCCGATTGAAGCATACGACAAAACTTGTTTGTTCTTCTTGGAATTTTTAACGTATTTTCGTATATAAAAATCTCGACGAGATTTAGTATAAAAAGGGCAATGATTCTCTAAATTCCATGGCCAGGTACTACGATTAGACCACAGGACAGGATAAAATATCTTAGGGTACTTTATACCTCATAAATGAATTTCATCAAACATGTGATCCACATTCTTCAAAGGGTCCTGGGTCGGTCTAAGCAACTACACAACATTTTGAAGTGAAGCAACAAACTTGACACCAAAGTCAAATTTCTCCGCTATAAGCAGCTAATCCGATTACGAATGTGGTCCTGAATATCTTCGACCGGAAACGGAAAAACTTCGAGTGCGCGAAAGGAAACTCCTGAGAAGATTGATCAACCACCTTCGGAGGCCTGACCATTACCCCAATTTTTATTTATATGAAGGTTGGCTCTATTACCCCTATCGACGAGTACTTGTTAGAATTAGTATACAAGTACATCGGAACCATCTAGAACAGCGAGAACCTGCTTGTTTAGTTTAGTGGGGCTACCACTCCATTTATTGGCTTAATTCAAGCAATATAATTACCTACAACTAAAGTACATATAAGTAACTAGAGTGCTAGGCTTCACCTAAGCTAACCAGGACAAATTAAGAAGGCAGGAGTACGAGCGAGAGGTGGGGGCAGGTTATAGTAAAGTGTAAAGGGCCGCTTAAGATTGGGGTTGAGAATGGTTTAGGAGGCGGTGCTCGAGAGTATGGGTAGGGAGGTCGAAGTCAAACAAGGTGGAATTGGAGTTGACATTTCTCAGCATCCGCGAAAGTGGTTCGTTGAGACCATAAGAGGTCCGGTGAGGGTGGGGGTGCAGAAGGCGTGGATTACGCGTAAATCGTGCAGAAATTAGTTCTTGGAAAAATGTGTGGAGAGCCTACCAGGCACCCGTCCTTTCCTTTGTTCAGGGTCCTGAGTATTCTTCCTGTAAGACACTTGCATTGTTTTAAAGTGTTAAAGATATTCTTCTTGAGGTCTGGAAATCTTAATATTCGTTTAATCTCCCGATATAACCTTAGGGGTAATTATTTATTTATGTTAACTGTTCCCAAATTCCGTACTACAGCATATCGTGATTTCTTTACTGTGTTGTCACTTCTTGTTGTTTAATGAGTTACCTACATCAGTCAGAGCTGTAGCAAGATCTGGCGCATTTCTAAAAGGAGTGAAGAGGTGGCTCTTCAGCCTGGACTATGCTGATTTCGATTTTTGTATTTCTGGTATTCTGGGTTAATCATAGTTTGTATCTTTTCATTTGCCTTCAGCCGACTTAACAAATTGTATCTAAATGTATCTTGTTTTGAATTAATGTAAAATGTTTATGCAAGCTTTGTGGTTCTTGAACGTACTACACAACTATTCCAAAACCGGTAATACTCACCCCAATTTAAAAAAATCGATATTTTATTTGATTGCCATTGTAAAGAGACATTCAATTGTGTGTAGTATTCCAGAATACTACTGTCCTTATAACTATTAAGTTTAATACTGAATCTCATTATTTATCTAACACATCCTTAAAACATTCTCCTTACATATCTAACATTCTCATTTAATACATATCATAAATAAACATCCACAATATTCTATATCAAGTCAGTTCCAGTACATTTCATAACGTGTCCCTTTTTTCATTTGAAACATGGCTCTTTGATTTTCGTTCAAAGTGTATTCAAAATTTAAAAGTCACAGTAGAGTAAATAATCACCATCACCATCATCGGCACTACAACCGGGAACCGGTCTTGGCCTTATTTAGCAAGTCCTGAGGACTGTTAAATTTTCCATAATGATTTGCTTGTTCCGGGCAAGGTTATTAGTCTTGCGCCAGAGAGTAAATAATACTTTGATAAAATTGTTTTTGTTCAAATTATAATTTACAGTGAATTAGAACACAATGTTCTATAAGAAGAGAGAAAATTGAATTGTAAAGTCAGTTTGAGATTGGAAGTTTGAGTTTGAGTGGAGTTTAGAAATAAAGAAGTTTGAGAAATAAGTTGAGTTGAGAGAGAAGTTAAGAAGTTAGTCGAGAAGAAACAGAGAGTCGAGAATAGAATCCAGAGTTGTAAGAACGGAAGTTATTAGAAAAGAATAAACAGAGTTGAAGAATAAACAGTAATTCGAAACAAGTAAATAAATAAAAGACTTTAATCTTCAAACAAATAAGAAAAGTACATTCTCATCGTGACTAAAAATAAAAGGTCCACGCTCTTCCCTCTAACGAGGAAGCACGGCGTCCCGGACCTATAACATGTGTTTTGTTATTTTAATCGTGTAAAAACACAGAATGCCTTCTAGTTTTCTTATATATTATTATAGCCGATAACATTTGTCAATTGTATTGTAAAATTTGGGGGGATGGGAGCTTTCAACCCGCCGAAGGCCAGGACGATCCTTGTCCCTGTTCAATCCAAGAGACTCCACGTGACACCCGTCGATAGCTACTTTGGTACCCGCCAAATACTGAACCAATGGATGCAGCGACAACCTGAGAAAGGTTGGCGCAGGGCTAATAACCAGGCCCGTAAAAATGAATTATTATGGCAAATTTAACAAGCGTCGGATATGGACCGGATACACGACGACGACCACGGAAACGAAAATGGTTAAACGATTTAAGAATTTTATCATGGAACGTCGGCTCACTATACAGAGCTCGAGCTGCACAGCAGCTAGCCGATCCCCTATCCGAATATTAGGCTGACATAACAGAATTGCAAGAAATAAGATGGACGGGGAGTGGTGTTATTCAAAGAAACGAGTATGACATTTATTACAACTGTCATGCATAATACCATGTGCTCGGGATAGACTTTTTAGTCAGCCAAAAACTGAAGCCTGCCATTATCGGCTTAATGCAATAAACGAAAGTCTATGCACTCTTCGCGTGCGAGATAAGTTTAAGAACATGAGCCTCATAGACATTCACGGAGCTACAGAGGAGTCCCCTGACGACGAAAAAGAAGATTACTACGAGAACGTCGAACGGGCTCTCAATGCCTGCCCAGATACGATGTGAAAATCATCACGTGTTGATAGATCGCCGCCACTCCTCGAGCCTGATGACGGTACGAACGTACCGAGATGCCAACGTCGACTCGGATCACTATCTTGTTGGTGCAGTTTTCCGAGCGGGGATTGCCTTACGGAGATGTATTGCATCTTATCTAATAAATATCTTTAATGGACTCCGACAAGGGGACGGTCTGGGCTGCCTCCTCTTCAACCTGGCGTTGGAGGAAGCAATCCGTGCCTCTGGCGTTACAACTAGATGGACTATAGTGACCAAGTCCAGTCAGATACCTGCCTACGCAGATGACATCGACAGCATCGGTAGATAAGATTCGGCTGTACAGGACTGCTTCACCCAGATCGAGCAGGCGACACAAAAGTTGGGACTGCAAATTAATGAGGGGAAAACTAAGCACATGGTGAGACCATATGCGAAGAAAAGACCTAACGTTGGTCAAACTATCAGGGTAGTGGAGCACGAATTTGAAGTAGTGCAATCCTTTAACTACATTGGGTGAATAGTATCAGCCGCCAACAATATGGAAGAAGAAATACGCGAACGGCTGATCAGATCCAACAAAGCTTACTATGGGCTATCAAGGCTCTTTAAATACCGAAATTTATCCAGAACATCCAAGCTAGTACTGCACAAGACCATGGTCTTACCAGTACTGATGTATGGATCCGAGACCTGGGTGCTCAATATAAGGCACTCTGAACTCTTAGCCGCGTTCGAGAGGAAGGTCTGAAGGAAAAATGTTGGCACCGTATGTGAGGGACGACGATTCAAGAGACGCTACAACAATCCTTGGCCCAGTATGTGAGGAAGAACGATTCCGGAGACGCTACAACCAAGAGCTGTACGCGATCTACTTTGAAGTTAATATTGTAAGAAAAATCAAGCTCCGTAGACTCCGCTGGGAGGGACACCTAGGTCGAATCAACGAAGAGAAGCCTGGCGGAAAGGCCTTTGTGGTAGGATGTATGGAAGGAGACAGCGCGGCAGACCTTGTCTGCGATGGCGGTATGGCGTAGACCAGAACGTCCAGAGGCTGGGAGTGCCAAACTGAATAACATCGGCTCGAAATCGGGACTGGTGGAGAGATTTGTTAAATAAAACCAAGACCGGAACCTGAGTGTAGTGCCGATAATAATGATGATTGTGAAATTTAATGTACAAACCATATAAGAAGTAAAACTACTACATCCTCGATAGTTAGTGACATGTCCGTCATTCCGACACACTACACACTTTAGAAGGGCTTTGTCTTCTACGCTTTCTTTCCACGGTGGGCATTCTTCTGCCCTATGGTCCTGTCCGATTTTTTTTTTATTACATTTCTATCTGGAGAGGCGAACCTATAGCCCCGAATGGGCGCCCCGAGATGTCACCAAACAACTGTTGCATTTCTTTTTAAACAGTTGCAGGTTGTAGCGCTCCGGGAAGACTCGCGTAGGAAGGGAGTTCCACAGCTTCCCCGCTCTATAACGGCACGAGTTTTGATGCGGGGGTGTTCGCGCCGTCGGGAGATGAACCGCGAACTGGTGCGATCCGTCGGATTGTCTTGTAGAGCGCATATAAGTCGATTTGCGTGGAACAATACCACGAATCTCCAAAGAACAGTACCCGTGATAATATCTGTAAAACAGACAGAGGTCGGCTACGCGCCTTCGATGTGATAGCGACTGTAGTCCCGACGTCAGCGCCGAGTCCCCGATCAGGCGGATCGCTCGTCTCTGTATGCTCTCAAGTAGGTCGAGGGTATGTTTAGGAGCCGAGCTCCAAACATGAGAGCAATATTCGAGCGCGGGTCTAATTTGGGATTTATATAGGAGAAGAAGTTGGGCCGGAGTAAAATATTTCTTGGCTCTAAAAAGATAGCTCAACTTTCCTGAGGCTGACCTGACGATGTTCGACACGCGTTTATGCCATTCTACATTCCCACAGACCGTGACGCCGAGCAATTTCAACCTTACCCCAGTTTCGAGGGCCCCGCCATTCATCATCAGGTGTGGAACCCATGATCCACCTTTCTTTGTCACTGTTGTATATTGTGTCTTCACTGCATTTAAGACGACGAGATTGGTCCTTCCTCACTGCAGGACCCTATCTAGATCCTGATTCAGAGAGTCAATCTGTCTACATCTCAGCTGATGCGACGCAGATGTACCGATCGGCCGGACACTCGAAAAGGAGGAAACAAGCGTACTATCATCTGCAAAACGGAACACTTTGTTATCCGTTGTCTCCAACAAATCATTTATGTGAAACAAAAACAAGGTTGGAGCCAAAATAAAACCTTGAGGCACCCCCCGAATTGACAGGATACAGATCCGAACACTCGCCGTCTACAACAAGCCGGATCGATCGATATTCAAGGAAGCTCTTCGTCCAGTCGCAAAGCTGTTGGGAAAGTCCATATGCCATATGCCCCGTTCCAGACCCGAGTAAAAGCCTTGGAGATATCCAACGCGACCACCCTTGACTCACCATGCCGCTCAATCGCAGATGTCCATATACCGGTTATAAGTGTCAAAAGGTCTCCCGTGGACCGCCCGCCACGGAATCCGTATTTTATGCAACGATGCTGCATTTCACAGTTCGCAGCTGCCTGACCAAGGCTTTGGCAGCGGACACATTGCAGAATGTCTCTGCGTTTTTTTAATTTGTCCCATGTGACAATTTGATGATCCAGGACTTTCGTTTTCCTTAGACCACCAATTCTGCTGCTCGGTGATAACTGGACCAAAAAGAAGGGTGGCTTCCGGTTTTCTCTACTTGCCTTGCTTGTGATGAGCAGTTTTACGGCGGTAAACTAGAGATGTTCATGCTTCCGCTTTTGAAGCATTTCGAGCAGAGCCTGCGGTTCCGTTTCAGGGTCGACGCTCTTTAACTGTTATGCCCTTTGCTTGTTTTGGTGGGAACGAGTAAAATTCCGTGGTGCCTTTTTTAAAACCTATTTTATTTCAGCGTAGTCTGCCACCGCATAAATTTGAATGGTATGCCTGTTACCTGCCAGTATTTCAATTACAAAATTGTTACCTACAGCTAGCTTACAAAGACTTACCAATTCCTTACACTCAATATGGATGGTGTTGATTGATGGCATCTTTATTTTGTTGTTGTTGTTGTTGAATTGCTGCTGTTGTGGAGCTTGCTGTTCCTGTAGACGATTTGGTGTTGGTAGTTGCTGTTACTGTTGATGTTGAAATTGTTGCTGTTGGCCGACTTTTGGCTTCAGCGTTTGTTGGATGATTTTTTGCTGTTCGAGCGCAGCTATACTTTTCTACCAGCGTCTCTCTTCTAGCCGTGCTCTTGCCAGCGGAAGTTTCGCTTCCAATTCGCGCATCTCCTCGTCTTTATCCTCAGACTCTGACGATGCAAAAGAAGCGAATCCATTATTTGTCACATACAAGTTAAAGTTGGAGTGGGAGGTGAGCTCATGCTCCTCCTCCATTTTCTGTTCTTTTGCTCCACCGTTAGTTTCGCGGCTTTACTTCGCGTCACAATTGCATTTTTCGGAACACCTTTCCTTTTTTTTCTTGTTGCGTGTTTTTCTTCGTCCGTGTTCATGCTGGTACTTTCTGGTTTTCCATTTAAAAAAAAACAAAGGCGACCTGCTTCTCTGTACGAACCTTGATACAATTCACTTTCTCCGTAACCTGTACTCGAACTCGCCTAGCGCCGATTAAGAGCCAGTCTCCTTACATTCGCTCCAGATGTTAGCTTAAAAACTGATTGGTTAACGAGCAATATATTGTTTGTTTTGTTTTTCACTCTTGCGACCGAGGTGATATATTTTAATTCGTTATTATTTTATTTTTCACACCTCACTGAAGTGATTTTTTATCCACTTTATTTTGGTTTTGTTTTATGCACTGTATCTTTTATGTCACTTTATCCACTTCGATTCATGTGTTGAATTTTCACTTTATTTGTTTTGTTTGTTTGTTTCTGGTGTTCTTTGTTTTAGTTGTCACTACATCTCATGTTACTGTGATTCTTTTTCGTGGTTTCGTTCTCTTTTATTTGATTATTTTCATATATTTTAAATTTGTTTTGAGTGTTTTTGTCACTGGAATTTATTTGTAAATTGTTTTCGATTCACTCGTCAGCTTGCCAATACGCAAGAAGAAAAACGAAAATTGAAATAGATGTTGTATTATAATCATCATCATCATTATCGGCACTACAACCGGGATCCGGTCTTATTTAGCAAGTCTCTCCACCGGTATCCGGTCCTTATCCGAGACTTGTTAAATTGTCCATAATAATTTATTTTTCCTGGCAAGATTTTAGCCTTGCGCCAGTTGTATTTATATATAAATAAATAAATATAAACGTGCTCCGAAATGCCAGCCAAATATACATGTTTCTCCACCTCGGCGACCGAAATAAGAAGTTTTCCACTATTTCTAATGATATCTGTTGCATTAGCTGTTTAACCCTCCGTTACACGCGGCTGATCTGACAGATCAGAAAGGTATATTTTTAGTTGCCAAACTGATGTGATTGGCATTACTGAATCAAGCCTATTAGTAGCTTTTGTTCAATATTATTATAAGGTACTTACTAAAAATATTATTTGGTGAATCATTTATCCTTTCAAACCCTTCAGTAGGTCGTCAGGTTCTAAAAAGTTTGATTCGCCTATTTTTTTTTTGTTTACATGATCTGTCAGATCACCGCGATAAATATGACACTATTTAGGGCCGCGTGCAACGGAGGGTTAATAAATAAAACACGTGCGCTTTGCTCATTATATTGCACATATATCTTTTATTTCATGTCCATACACTTCGGCTATTCAAATACATCTAATGTCACTTACGTTGATATTTGAGAAGAGGCGGAGATCAGCAACTTTTTCACAGTGTTGCCAGCATCTATGCACCTTTATCTAGTATATAAAACCCGGCTTTTTAGAAAATCAAATTTTTGAAAAAAAAAGAACAAGACTTCCCCCTTCATTTGGGCCAAAAATGGCCAATAATAGAGGTTTTGTGTTCCATTAGTAATGTACAATGTCCTAACATAATGATAATTATCATTAACCCTTATATGCTAATCACTACGAATTATCATTAACGTTTATATTATACATAATCAGCCATTCATACTTGATACACAATCAACTAGCGTGGCGGGTCTCATTCTTCGGTAGAGTCAGTCCAATTTGCAGTCTTGAATAAAGAATATTAAACTATCAATACATGTCTTTTAGTGAAACACAACAATTAGAACGACTCATCCGAAACCTCGAAAGCTTAGTTGGGACTTTTTTATTCACACACCTTATAGTCCAAATCTAACATCAAGCGATTACCGTCACTTTTATCATTGCAAAACTTCTCTAGTGATAAGAAATTGATATCAAGAAAAGACTGCAAAAACCGCATAGTCGTGTCTTTGTCCAATAGGGATCAGGGCTTCTATGACAGAGACATTATATAATTACTTCCAAAATGGGGACGAATTGTACAACGAAGTAGTGACCCAAATCTGACAATCCGAATCACGTTAAATAAAATATTTACAGTAAATCAACGTAAAAATAATGGATTTCTTTTTCCCCACACTAATATATCGGGGAATTAATTTACCATCAATACATTATCAATAGAGCAAAAATGAAAAACGATAAAGTTAAGTGGAACATTTCAACGTAATTTATTTATTTATCGGCAAGCTTAAGTTTAGTGGGGCTACCAACCCATTTATTGGCTTAATTCAAGCATAAGTATTGACAGATTAACTGTTGACAGATATTGCGTTGATAGAGATCAGCTACATAGTCTTACAATAACGACGACTTCCGAATCTTAGAAAGACAAAACAGAAACCTGAAACGGATGCACATTTTTTATGAGAAACAAATTGCGAAACATTCGCGTGAACTGAAAGGCTAATTATGAAGTCGAAATATACTGTTCTGGAGTTCCTATTTTCGTCGTCTAACCGTTGAGTACTTAATAAGTTATCGTCATTTATTGCCATGCGATGGCTTTACAATTGGATTTGACATTGGCTTCTATGCAATTATTCATTCATTGACAGTGAGACTGAAGAGCGTTTTTTTTTCGCGAGGATCGATGACATTGAGTGACGTGGCCGACAAATTGTCAGCAGTTTTCTGATAAATATCGGACATTCTATAATCCGAAGCTCACATTTGTTTGATTAGCAAAAAATTAGCACTAATTGATAAAATCTGTATAAAAGACATCGGACGAGATACTTGACTTCTTGCGCTTTCGGTATTAGCAGGTATTCAAGCGAATTCCAGAGCTCCAATTAAACGATGGTCTCCATTTCAATAAAACACTCCAAAAATCCTCCAAAATACTAGCTGGCATACGAATCTCGCAGGTGTTTGGCTTTTTACCATTGACCTTCGCCTTCTTTCCAATTGGGTGGTATTTTTTATTAATTTGCACCCTCCGCTCACCTGTGCATCCAGCACAGAGCACACACTCCAGCGATATTTAAAATATGAGAACACCTTTAAATTAAAGTCAAATCTAACAGCCCTTAAAGTCTTCATCAAATGTTATCATCAGCCGTTTGTAAGTACATGAACTTACTTGATGGGCGTTTAAAGCCCACCAACAGACTGCAAATATAACATACATGTGTATGTCCTCGAAGCACGCAAAACGCACACGGCCACCGTGCCAAATATAAATATCTATAATTTTTTCATAAACTGCACTTCATTTTATTTATATTTTGTTTATACCCAGTCACGTGAGGAATGAATTATGATTAAAAAAGGACGAAAAACCTTTAAAAAAAGGAAACGGAACCTACATCCATGTGGCACGTTGTTTACCAACATTTGTGTGTCCTTGCTGGCACATGCATACGTCCCGGCGAGCTCATTTGTTGTTCTAACAAACTGCGCGCGTACCTACACACACACTTGTGCGAAGGTGTATGTTCGATGAGCGTTAAAAACCAATGGGTTTCGTCATCCATCAAGCTAGGAATAAGGGCTCCTTCAACATGGAGGACCTTGAAATATTTATGAGATGTCTGGCCAATTTTTAATGAGGCCAACTTTCGCTCGCTCTCTCCCCTTCTTTTTCTTCTTCGTTTTATTTTTTTGTCCTAGACATCTAACAAGATGCTTTAGCGAGCGCAAATGGGCACGAAGAAGATGTCCCTTGCTCCTGCGGTGTTATGCCCTATTTGTAGCGTTAACTTGTCTCCGTCCGTCATCATCGACATACCAAATGGCAATTCCCTGTAACAGGACGAAAACTGATAACTAGCTCGTCTTCAAGTTTCAGTTTGTCAAAAATTACCGTCGAAGGGACGCATGTGTGTATCTGAAAGGTTTTCTTTGCAATTGTCGCACAAGAAGCGTGTTGAGTGTTCACCCCACTTACACCCCCACTGTCAGCTAGAGAAAGTTTGTGTGTGTCCTTGCGTATCCTGTCAACAATTCGTCGCAGCAATGACGAACAATAAAAAATGGACAGAGTACATTTTATTTGATTATCCCGTTCGATGATTTTGATTGACAAAAAGTAACCGTATGGTCAGGTAAGTATTTGTGTGCGGATGTGTGTATGTGTGTGTATGTGTACGCGTGTGTTTTGTTTTTTGAGGGGGAGGATGGGACAATCT
This sequence comes from Microdon myrmicae, assembly GCA_963931805.1. Lineage (NCBI taxonomy): Eukaryota > Metazoa > Arthropoda > Insecta > Diptera > Syrphidae > Microdon > Microdon myrmicae. The sequence goes on from OZ007502.1 coordinate 44,531,843, forward strand.
GAATGCTAGGTACGTGCATGCAACGATAATGAAATGTCATTGAAGGACCGCAAATTATGCTTCAGTCAAACTTACATATATCTAAAGACACATATGGACACCTAAGCCGGAATGGGACTCTTGAGTGCATGTGCTTCATTCGAATGTATCGTGACCGGAAGTAATTTGTGGCTAAATAAACATTAATATCCTGCGGTCGAAACAAGTGTACAAGTGTACAATGCGTCGATATCCTGTGCTGCAAGCCGGCATTAGGCGGAGATACCTTTTTGGGTCATGCAGACAAGTGCAAATGTGGTGCGTTGTGGGGGTGGACATTCATGTGTGATACCAAAGGACTTGCTACATTCGAGGACTTATGCTTTGGGACTGCCGAATGACAGTTCGTATGTAATTATAAAATTCGATAAACCGAAGTAAACTAATAATTGGCTTGAACTCGGGTTGGAGACGAAAATTGCTTACAATTAGCCGCAACGGGGGTGTGCTTCACAAACTAGTGTTTGTTGTTGTTATGCAAAACAAAAACACGTGTGGTATTCCACGTGTCACTATCTATCCTGTGAATCTCAGCCGTTTTGCTGTAGAGATAACAACTTTTTATCGATTAAAAGATGAACTGGACGTTGAAATTGGGACACAGTTGTAACATTATTTAAGGACTCAAGGATATTCAAAGAATACAAGTGATTTTGATTACTCAAAACATGGTATGTCTGGCCATTCTGATAAGGTGAATCACTAAGTCGCTAGAGATGACAGGAACTCCAAAAAATTACGGTCAAAAATAACCAGAAAAATGAATTATAAATCGCTTTAATGGATTTAAGGTAACATGGTCTCGAGTTGACGTAATCTAAAGAGTCGTTAATGAGAAGACTAGATTTTCTGTTCCTCGGAATTGATACATAGAATAAACATTAATATGCGTCAATAAATATGACCTGCACAAAATTGTGCAGGCTGAAAAGGTTCTGATAGAGGAAATCCTTCTGATAGAAGTGTGGAGTAGATGTAGAGTGCCTGACATGGACACGGGTTAGCACCTATCACCCACGAACGAATTCCTCTCTTAAATTGTTTCCAAAACACAAGCACCGAACTGTAGATTAATAAAACGGCACTGTTGAAATTCTTGTTTAACGTTTCAATATCTTTATTTTTATTTCGGAAGAATATCATATTCTAACTACATGGAACAGATAAATGCACACTAAAGTTTGTAAAATTTCTTATTGTCACTCGAGTCAATTAATTTATATTAATTAATTTAGTATAGACACACGAAACTTCTGGTGATTAACGCACGGATTACATGTAAAAGGACACCACAAATGTAATTAATCGGCCGTACAACGGAATAAAGAAACAGTATCTGACTCCTTATGTAACGCGGCTAGAGAAGAAAGTTATGTTACGAAGGCGCGACAGTCTGCTATGGAGATTGACATCTGACTCAACGATGCGACTCACATCCATCAGATTCACTGACCGCGAATTCCACCGATAGGGCAGGATTCTATATGTATAGGATAGGACAAGTACGATGCCCTGCGATGAGGACGATGATCGGCGGACACCTGATTAAATAGACGTACGATCATCGGGGGCTGCGGCGATGTACCCATACATCGTTGATAATGTATGCCAGGGATCGAAATCGATTTTTGTTTCAAAGTAAACAAAAACGCTATTTCACAGATCAAATGGTGGCACACATGATGTACATGATGTGTCTATAATACAAAGGGGTCGTCATGGTATTTGCCTAAGATTCCTTGGAAACACCGATGTAGGCAATATCCAATCAAGCCGTATGGCTCCGGTGCACAAGGAGTTGACTTTTTGTTGACATAAGTCAGCAGAAACCTCGTCGACGGCGGCAAAGGGTCAGGCTGGATGGCTATATGTTTGAATTAATGTGCGGGTAAGTAACGAACACAGTGAGATACTGTATGTTTAATTTAGATTTCAGGCAGGTCATCATAGGCATGGCATGGGTAAGATTGCCCAAACAATGATCTTATCCATGCCCAAATTCCATGATCGGTTGATAGCCGATAACGGGGAATTGTCGCAACTGTCGCGGACCTAAGGGTATAGGCGCGATATACAATTGTGACTATGGAAAGAATATCGGCTACAGCTATGTCAACAATACGCTGACTAGCGTTTGTTTATCGTAACTGAAGTCAGGCTGAGCCGATAGGAGATGAACTGGTTCATGGAATATGAACCAGGAAAGTTCAGAATGTGTGGATGCCGTCGGGTAGGTTTTCCTTTCAGGTATGATGCTGCAGGGGAGCATACGCTGCCCCTAATTGCAGGTAAGTACTATGGCTTTGCATAGAAAGAGGAAGGTAGTTAATTTAAGAGGATGGGCGGTTCTTTGGGAATGTATTAACGAACCGCCACAGAAGAAATGCTTCAGATAGAAAAAATGCTTCTGATAGAAGAAGTTTTTGACAAAATCCCGGAAGTATATTTAGTCTATCGCATGTTTCTACTGGAAGCCTTAGACAGAATTCCCGATACTACCCTATCAGCTAGCAGTCATGCACCCAACAAGAAAAGGCATGAAGTGCGACTACCCAAGAAAAAATTCCTCCGGTTTCTGACACTCACGACCACACGAGGTCATTTTCAGATGCGGTCCACAAAGGCGATGATGTCGCAACGTCCATTAACAAATGCCATATATTTCGTTTATCGTAGATGAATCACCATCAACAACTGCAGATGACCCAACTCTACACACAGATTCTCACACACCCGGGCCCATATATTCTCCACCAATTGCAACCTCAAGCAAACTGATGACTCCAACAACACTCACTAATAAGCCAACCACTAATAAGCAACTTATTACATACCCAAACCCGCTCTCTCTCTCTCCAGAAAATTACAAATAAAAGTATAAAAACTAATAACCAAAATTAAAAATTACCGGAATAAAAGAAAAACAAAAAATTAGAAGGAGTTGAAAATAAAAGCTAAAAAAGAAAAATTAAATAATTGATTTTGCGTAAAACTCCCGATCAAAAAGTACGAAAATAGTCGAAGAAAGTATAATGCGCTAGACATATTAAACTGATTGCAGGATAACACACATCCACCAACACGATATCAAGAGAGTTCAATTTTATTCAACAATCCAAAAACTGATTTTATTCAAGTGGCTGACCATTTTAACAATATAAGGCCTATGTGTTTTTAGAGGAATACACCTATTTCTTCTTCCTCAACATTTACCTTCCTCATTACTTATATCATCATTGACAACTGGGGGGTCAAGATTGAATGCATCCAGCAACCAGAACAACCGTAACCAGAAAGGCCAACAGCTCAAGAAAGTATAACGGTGAGTACCCTCCCCATGATTTACCCAGGGTTTATAACATATTAGTGTTTTGTGCATAACAAATATTGGTGGACGGCATTTACATTCGTACTAGTTAAAACGAACACCTGGTATTACAAAATGGCGTTACTGGTTGAATGCTGACAGTGTTTTGCGGGCGAACCTGACTACGCGGTGACGAATTGCTCAAAGTTCGATTATTTCACAAAACATTTGCATTATGTTCCCCCTGACATCCTCCCCTGGAGATCCGAATGGGGTTAGACTAGTTTACCTTCGGAATTCTTTATCTCAGAAGGCACCATCATGACTTATCTTCGTGTCAGTCTGGGCCATCAGCCACATGCCCGGGATATAGTCGAAAAGTCCTCCCGACGATATCGCCGAATGTATAGCGTGACCGACTTACCACATAAACCAACCTTTTCTCGAACTGGTCGGATAGCCTCGGATTTCTTCCGACCGTTCATGGAGCCTGGGGGGTGGGGGCGAACACACTGGGCAAAGTCTCTGATTGTTTTCAACCCAGCGAAGGCCAGGACGATCCTTGTCCCTGTTCAATCCAAGTTGACATGCAGTCTCCACGTGACACCCCTGGATAGCAGCTTTGGCGCCCGCCAAGTAGTGAGCCAATGCATGCAGCGACATCCTGAGAAAGGTTGGGGCAAGGCTAATAACCTTGCCCGGAAAAACAAATTATTATGGAAAATTTAACAGGACGAAACGAAAATGGCTAAACGATTTAAGAATTTTCTCAAGGAACGGCCGCTCACCATACAGAGCTCGAGCTACACAGCAGCTAGTCGGTGCCCTGTCCAAATATAAGGCCGACATAACAGCACTACAAGAAATAAGATGGACGGGGAATGGTGTTATTTAAAGAAACGAGTATGACATCTATTACTGCTGTCATGCAAAATAACATGTGCTAGGGGTAGGCTTTCTAGTCAGCCAAAAACTGAAGCCTGCCATTATCTGATTTAATTCGAATAAACGAAAGGCTATGCACTCTTCGCGTACGAGACAAGTTTAAGAACATAAGACTCATAAACGTTCACAGACCTACAGAGGAGTCCCCTGACGACGAAAAGCAAGAATACTACGAGAACGTTGAACGGGCCCTCAATGCCTGCCCAAGATACGATGTGAAAATCGTTCTTGGTGATTTGAATGCGAAATGGTCTACGAGTCATCGAACTGGCAGCATCAAAAAACTTGGTCGTTGCGAGTACCAGGTTTCCGCGTAAAGATATCCACAAAGCCACCTGGGTATCACCTGATGGATCCACTCGCAACCAAATTGACCACGTGTTGATAGATCGCCGCCACTCGTCCAGCCTGATGACGGTACGAATGTACCGAGGTGCCAGCGTCGACTCGGATCACTATCTTGTTGGTACAGTTTTCCGAACGCGGATTGCCTTACGCAATGAGAATACCAGTAACACCTTTGGTCGTGCGCTAGGCTCGTTGCCTTCGAAGAGCCCGAAAGAGGGAGATTACATCCTGGAGCCAGAATGCCGGGCGTAGAAGAGAAAAGACACGTGTTAAGAATACTCTCATTAGTACTGCCAACTCCATCTAAACAGTAGTCGTAGAGATTGGAACTACTGGTTTGATGATGAGTGCAAACTAGCGACTGGACATAAGAATGCTGCATACCGGGCAATGCAACAGTCTCATAGGACGCGGGTACGCGAGGAAAAATACAACGAGCTCAAAAGAACTGAAAAAAGACCTCACAGAAAAAAGAAAATTGCCTGGGAAAAAAATCTTGTCTGTGAAATAGAGAAAAGTAGAGAGCGAGGTCCGCACCAGGCGCGGAAGTTCTACCAAATGATCCGCAGTATGGCGCGGTACACACCACGCTGCACTTATTGCAAGGATAAAGAATCTGATCACCGATCCTGAAGGCATTCTGGAGCGATGGGAAGTGCACTTCAATGAATTGCTAAATGGTCAGTTCACAGAAGAATAGGAGGCTTCACCAATGTAAGATCAAGGCCAAATGCTGCCGCCATCAAGCATTGAGGAAACATTAAAAGCCGTAAGACAGCTCAAACCAAATAAAGTCCCCGGAGCTGATGGCATAGCAACTGAGCTGATCAAACAAGGAGGGACAGCGTTACATCACGCAATTCATGAAATTGTGGCACACGTATGGGTGCAAGAGGAGATGTCGGAAGATTGGCGTCGTGGAATAATTTGCCCCATACCTAAGAAGGGAGATATCATAGTGTGCAGCAACTACAGGGGTATAACATAGCTGAGTACCACATATAAGATACTCTCACTATCCTACAAGATCGGATAGCCCCATACGCTAAAGTCTTCATTGGTCAATATCAGTGTGGCTCCATCCCAGGCAAATCGGCAATTGATCAGATATTCATCCTTAGGCAGGCGATGGAAAAATGTCTGGAATTTAAGATTCCATTACATCATCTATTTATAGACTTTAAGGCCGCCTATGACTGTATAGCCAGGGTAGAACTATATAATGCCATGAGATAGTTCGGCATTCCAAACAAATTGGTACGACTTTGTAGGTTGACCATGACCAACGTAACTAGTCAAGTAAAAATAGCGTGATTGCTATCCAAACTAATAAACATCTTTAATGGACTTCGACAAGGGGACGGTCTGGGCTGCCTCCTCCTTAACCTGGCGTTGGAGAAAGCAATCCGTGACTGTGGCGTTACAACTAGAGGAACTATTGTCACCAAGTCCAGCCAGATACTTGCCTACGCAGATGAAATCGACGTAATCGGTAGATTCGATTCGGCGGTACAGGACTCCTTCACCCAGGTCGAGCAGGCGACACAAAAACTGGGACTGCACATTAATGAGGGTAAAACTAAGTACATGGTGGCAGCTTCTGCGAAGAGAAGACCTAACGTTGGTCAAATTATCGGGGTAGTGGAGCACGAATTTGATGTAGTGCAATCCTTTAACTACATTGGGTCAATAGTATCATCCGATAACAATATGGAAGAAGAAATACGCGAACGGCTGGTAAAATCCAACAAAGCCTACTATGGTCTATCAAGGCTCTTTAAATCCTGAAATGTATCCAGAACATCCAAGCTAGTACTGTACAAGACCATGGTCTTACCAGTACTCATGCATGGATCCGAGACCTGGGTGCTCAATAAAATGCGCTCTGAACTCGTAGCTGCGTTCGAGAGGAGGTTTTAAGGAGAATCCTTGGCCCCGTATGTGAGGGAGGACGATTCCGGAGACGCTACGACCATGAGTTGTACGCGATCTACCTTGAAGCTAATGTTGTAAGAAAACTGAAGCTCGATGAACTCCGCTGACGCTACAACCATGAGTTGTACGCGAACTACCTTGAAGCTAATATTGTAAGAAAAATCAAGCTCGATAGACTCCGGTGGGTGGGACATGTACCTCGAATGAGCGAAGAGGAGCCCCTCCGGAAAGTCCGTTGTGGCAGGATGTATGGAAGGAGACAGCGCGACAGACCTTGTCTGCTATGGCGGGATGGCGTGGACCAGGACGCCCAAAGCCTAGGAATGCCAAACTGGATGACATCGGCTCGAAATCGGGACCGGTGGAGAGATTTGTTAAATAAGGCCAAGGCCGGATCCCGGTTGTAGTGCCGATGTGATGATGATTCATGGAGCCTATAGCTTGATGGTGTGCTATTTCACCGTTGGACAGGGCGTTGGGACCCCGCCTACCACTCAGCATTTAGTTGCCTTTCACGACAAGCCAACCTAGCTGTGAGTATATTCTAACGCCCTATTCACAGGGCTCACGTTCATGTTTCACGATTCTGATTATTGCTGACCTCCACAGCGATTATATGCCGATCTCTAATCAAATTGCACACCACTTTCGGATTGCTTCCATTTCTTATGACAAAATGGTTAGAGAACTAAGAGAGCATTGATTTTCTGTAAGGACAATATTATACTACCTGGTAGATCATTGGTTAGTAAGCCTCTAAAACGTCCAAATTATCTGTAAAATTTGTTTGATATTTGAAAAAAACGATTGACTAAAATTTGAACACTGAAAAAAATACATTCATACTTCACAAAAATTCCAAAGCACTTGGCTAATGACTACTTATAGAGATTTATGTATAGTATTTTTAAATAAGGAAATATAGTAAGGACGAAATCGTCAAATTATAATGAATTCAATAAATATTCGGAATATGGAAAAGGACATTCATGACAGAATGCCAATTGTTCAACTTACATTTTGTCGTGAGGACCATGTGTTACATAATAAGGAAGCATCTTCTAAGAGTCGCGTCTGAAATTGAAAATGTTAAAGGTTTTAAGAAACGGGATTATTTAATGGCCGGAAAATCGAGAGTGTAATTTGAATTGAAAGTAGAAAATTAAATTAAAGGGTATTGATTGGGTATAGTTCTGTTCAATTGGGCATCTCAAAGCAAGTGCTGTTGCTTCTCTTCATGAACATCTCCATTGTTCTGGCGACAGAAAGATCATTCAACAATGAATATTTTCTTGACAATGAAAGGGATTCATTGGTGATTACCTACAGTCGTGTGCGGGGAATAGTAAGTCCTAATCGAGCGAATAATCCCGAAGTAGCAATAGTTCATAGGCAGCGTAGCCCTGTAGTAAATAAATGAATACATAAATACTTAAATAAAACATAAAATATAAATTTATGTGGAAAAAAAATAAATAACCAATGTGTAACCAGCGAGATAATAAATCAACCACCTTCACATTACACCTAGACTACACAAACACAATTATATTGGTCAGCTCTACCTTCTATAAAAGGCGTTTGTGTCAGCTATAATTTTCCTAGAGCCATAAAATATTTCATACAATTCTCCCTTGTTCGTATACATCATCCTCCCTATTCATTCACAAAATCGAATAAATGATATTCTACTGCTGGAAAATGCCCACGTTATTGGCAAGGGCATCATTCAGTCGAGGATATCAGACAATCCACCAAACGATGTTATAAATTCTAAATTCAGCTAAATGCAATTTCAGAAAATGCATGACCTCTCGGCGCTTTTAATTCAATTACCAGCCAGGATATCGGACCAATTAAACCAAATACCACTTCAGGTTAACCGAATCGATTGAGGGAAGTCCTGACTATAAATTTCTGGAATATGTTCGCGTTCTCCCCACTAACATAAAGGTATAATTGTTGTATGGGTGCGGAGAGGCTTTTATTATGAAAACTCAACGATTTATTGTTATTATCCGTTTATAGAAATGTGTGAGAAGGTCTTGGATTTATTTCATTTCGGAATCCTGGAAAGGTGGAAGTAAAACTAATTGCTTTCATTTACAATCGAGATCCTTGTGGTACAGCAAGTTGGCTCTAAAGTAAAATGCAAGTTCTAAACCGCAATATTCTATGTTTGCCCTGTCTTGGTTAAAAACGGCTCTTAATTGTTTTCCATAAGTTGGAAAAGTTAGCCGTTGCAAAATTGAATTCGGACGTTCGGTTAATTTACTCAGTTGAGGGGTAAGTGGGCGTTAGTGATGCTTCTAGAAGATGCAATAAAGTGGTAATAATAAAGTTTTGCATTGTGTTCGGATCAGCGGAAATAATAATTTACAATTTGAAATGTATTAAAGTCAAAATAGCTCTCCAGATTCAATTGAATCAAATTCTGGTAGGCTGTTGATGAGAAATTCAGTGTTCGTCATTTCTTCATAACAATTTATCCATTTTAAGAAATCATCGACAACAGTTTTCTTGAAAACAAAAGTACGCTATAATTTATAATCTAAAAAAGTAAATGTCATGAAGTCCAAGCACTCATTTTGGCAAATGAATCTGCAGAATAATTTCCTTGAATGCACACTGAAATAATACTTTGCTAGTTCTAATTTTAAGTGAATAATCACTGTAGGCATATTGGATTTACCGGTATCAGGTGGAAATTTTATTAGTTTATAATTCACGGTTGGTTTGTACATAGTGTTAGTAGTGAAATACTCAGTTAGCCTCGTGCGCTAGAGACAAGTGAAGAAATTTAATTTTTGAGTTCTATACAAGAATTATTTTTGCGGTCGGAGTAGTTTTAGTGATCTATGAATAGACTCTTGGCGCAAGGCTAATAACCTTGCACAGAAAAACAAATTATTATGGAAAATTTAACAAACCTCGGGACTTGCTAAATAAGGCCAAGACCGGTTGTAGTGCCGATGATGATGATGATAAATAGACTCTGAGTGGTAGGTAGGATCCCAAAGCCCAGCCGCCAGGTGAAATACCACCACATAGGCTTCGTGAAATGGTTGGGAGAAATCCTTGACCATCTTTCGGAGCTTGGCTGATAGACCCGGTCGAGAAAAAATAGGATCTCAGGGCGCTGACTCAGCACTATAGGTTCGCCTTTCCCGGGAGAAGTATAAAAAATAAAGATATAATAAATAAAAAAAAGATAAAAGAATTGTTTGTCGTCCGTAGAAAACTAAAAACAAATAATTAAATAAAAGTTGTTGCAGTACCACAACAAAGCATAAAACATCAAGCAGGTTCAATGGCACTCAGAAATGCCAGACTGGTTTCTGGATCGTGATGTTAAAATGCCAGCAGTGATTCTAAAATATAAATTGATATCAGATGCACTGCTCGGCACATTACCAATCAATTTCCCACAGTTTTATCCAAGCATTAAGCGCCTGAGCTTATACCTTAATATCCAACTATGCGGTTGCAGCATAAAACTCCATTGACATTGAACGCTGCCAATTGATCAAATACCAATTAAACCTCACATGGTTGCAATTATTCAAGATGTTATATTTCCAATAATGTTCTTCACGGAGTCTGACCAAGACCTCTGGGAAAATGACCCACATGAATTTATTCGAGTGAATTTCAACATTCAACATTTTTTAAGATTTTGTTTGTCTGGTTCCTGCAGCACAAATGTTTCAATATTCAACATTTTTTAAGATTGTGTTTGTCTGCTTCCTGCAGCACAAATATTTCAGCAATCATTAGGTAAACCGCGGACAGGAAGTCTACCGACAACTATGGAAATCATGATGCAGATTATTACATCACCAAACGCTGATGATAAACAAGAGGATGGAGTACTTCACGTGATTGGAACTCTGGCAGATGTGCTTCTGAAAACGAAAATACCGTGGTCAAGTAGAATATGCTTACCACATATATATTTCCTGAGTTTCAATCGGACTGGACATATGCGAGCCCGTGCTGGTTGGGTGGTTCATTACTCTTGCAAAATAAAACTGATTTCTGCCTTTTATTTAAATAATTTTCTTTTGTAATTGGCGGAAAATAGAATAAAATTATGAATATTTCCTATTTTTCCCATCTTATAAACTCCAGTATAACAACACAAACATTTCAACGTTAACATACAAGTCGAACAATAACCTAAATAATAATATTGATATCAATATTAGTAACCGAAAAGCTAGTCATTCTACAAAATCATATTACATTTATCAAATACGATGGATCAGGAATTCCGCTGATCTATCATGTAAGTAGATCATCCGTAGACGGGCGATTGTGCTACGGCCGGGAAATCACTCGCAGCGAAGAAGAGCTCTTGTGCTTCAGTAGGTCTATCTCCCAAAGAGACCGGGACGATAATATTAAACAGCACCAACAGTTCATGTGGTTGAATGACAATTCAAGAATCACTGCATTATCAGCCAGCTTACACAGACTTAGCTTTTCTAGAATTACAGTAGTATAAGATTTAAGTTCAGCGTGAAGAAGGCCTACAGCGGCAGAGTAACAAATAAACTCCTTGAGTGCCCAACTGGTTCGCGTCCCTTCTGATCAATGGCCAGGGCTGTCAGCAGTAACTTCGCTCCCTCCTCTTTTCGTTCGTTAGTGACGGGCAGCGGAACCCTAATTACAAATTTAAAATGTAGAGCCAATGTGTTTGTGGAAAATATTGTCCGCGAATTCAAACCTTGATGTCGGTCTTTTGGAGCCACCTGTGAACGCGTCGGTACGGTCTTCGATGCTGGATGTGAGGTTCCGCCCGCGTTCTATTCCACGCATTCTACGTGGACTGGACGGTCGGAAGGCAACCGGCCTGGACGGAATACCAGCAATAGTCCTTAAAAACTGTGCTCCATTACTATCACCGGTTCTCGGCTGACACTTTGGCTTATCTGATGAATGGAGTACATTTCCTACCTGCTGGTAGTTCAACCAATCCCAAAGAGGGGAAAAAGTGTCTCCCACAAAATTACCGGCCGTTAGCATTACTGTCTATATTACCTAAGGTGATGGAAAAGGTCATCAACGCCGAATTAATTAAGTATTTGGAGTGCAACGGACTTCTGAATGATTGTCAATACGGAATCCGTGACGGGAGACATTTTAACCCTTACAACCGACTATGGACATCTGCGATGGAGCAAGGGTGGTCGAATTGGATATCTCCAGGACTTTTGACCGCGTCTGGCTGAGCAAACGTTCCCACCAGCTTTGCGACTGGACGAAGAGCTTCCTCGAAAATCGATCCTGGTTATTGTGGACGGCGAGTGTTGGGACCTGTATCCTGTTAACTCCGGGCTGCCTCAAGGTTCTATTTTGGCTCCAACCTTTTTTTAATTCACATAAATGATTTGTTGGAGTCAACGGATAACAAAGTGTTCATTTTCGCGGATGATAGTACGCTTGTTTCCTCTTTTTCGAGTGATCGACCGATTGGTGCATCAACTTCACATCAGCTGAGATGTAGACAGATCGACTCTCTGAATCGGGATCGGAATACGTTCCTGCAGTGGGGAAAGGTCAATCTCATCGACTTCAATGCAACGAAGACTCAATATACAACATTCACAAAGAAAAGTGGATCATCGATTCCATCGTTGATGATGCATGGCCAGGCCCTTGAGTCTAGGGAAAGCATGAAAATCCACGGCGTCACGGTCTGTGGGAATGTATCGTGGCATAAATCGAACATCGCCAGGTCAGCCTCAGGAAAACTCAGTTATTTTTTTAGAGCCAAGAAAAATCTGCTCGGGCTCAACTTCCCAAATACAAATCCCAAATTAGACCCACGCTCGAATATTGCTCTCATGTTTGGAGCTCGGCTCCTAAGCATACCCTCGACCTACTTAAGAGCATACAGAAACGAGCGATCCGCCTGATCGGGGACTCGGCGCTGGCGTCGGGACTACAGTCGCTATCAAATCGTAGGTGCGTAGCCGACCTCTGTCTGTTTTACAGATATTATCACAGCTACTTTTCTTCGAAGATTCGTGGTATTGTTCTGCGCAATTCGTTTTAGATGCGCTCTTCAAGAGAATCCGACGGATCACAACCATTTGTGGTTCATCTCCCGACGGCGCGAACATCTCCCCATCAGAACTCGTTCCGTTACAGAGCTGAGAAGCTGTGGAACTCCTTTCCCACGCGAGTGTTTCCGGACCCATACAACTTGAAGCTGTTCAAAAGGAATTGCAGCCATTTTTTGGCGAGATCTCGGGGTGCCCACTCGACGATATAGGTTCGCCTCTCCCGAGAGAAGAGTAATAAAAACAACATGAATGTTCGGCTTGGACGGTAAAAACAGATCCAGGGTGTTCACATAATTAGCTCGGATATCCGGCACTCTGCGTAGGCTCCTCCACGAGTTGAGTCAAATTGCGGTTAACAGCGAACTTCTCAGCCAGCCTCTCAGCCTCGTCGGTTCTGTTAGAATGCACCAACCAGACGGAGTTGTGTACATTAAAATCGCCAAGAACGAGAATCTCGCAAGCTCGGTAGTTGATTTGTATCCAGTCGACGGTACGTGAAAGATGTTCGAAAAGTGACTCCGGTCAACCGTCATTTGGGAAACGGTAAAGACAAGAAAGAAATTTACATGAATTCCTCAACACGACCTTCAACCACATGATGTCTATGTTGTTGGGTTCTAACGCCTCCATCCATTGGCAAGCTAGATCGGAGCGCGTGAAGACGCAGACTCCACCCTTAAACGGAATGTCGAACGTTTCGTTACAGAGTGGGAAAGCTGTGGAACTCCTTCGCTGGCGAGTGTTCCCGGGGCGTTACAACCTGCAACTATTCAAAAGAAGTGAAACTGTTATTTGGTGGCATCTCGAGGCGCCTTGTCGGTGCTATAGGTTCGCCTCACCCGGGAGAAGTATATTAAAAAAAAAAATAAAATAAAAAACGGGCAATACTTTTTCCAGAGACAGCCGATTTGACAGCTGATAATTTTTCTTTGGGTAATTTGGTTTTTCATTTAATATCGAATAGACACGATCGACCAAAAACTACATTATTCAAATTTATTTTAAAAATAATGGTTCAACTCGTGAAACTCATCGCCTGTTTTATGGTATTCAGTGACCAAGCCTAGATCGAGTCCTTCTATGAGGGGTTGCATTCGTTGTTCCTCATTTTCTTCATAGACATTGATGAGCCTTTCTTTGACTTTTAATGTATGTGTTGGTAGCTGGCGGAGTCAGAATAATGTCGAAGATTTGTTCTAAATCCCTTTGGTCGAGATTGGCAATGACGTACTGGAACTTAGTGTCGGCTGGTTCGGATTGGAAGTCGAAAGAATCTCCATCTGAGCGAACCAGAGAAATAGTATCTCGCACCGAAATTGAGCCATTTGTGCAGTCACAGAAAGTCCCGAGACGGCCGTTGGAATTGCAGGGCCGATAGGTGTTTTCCTTTTTGTAGGATCGACCTCGGTTTCATCCGCCATACTTTTGTCTTAGAGCGGTGTGATGTGGATGAAGTTGTTTGTTTAAATTCTCGTACCAGCAGAAGCAAATCTGCTACCAAAATTGATGCGATTATTTTCCTATGAAAAGAAGAAGCTTTGGAGATCTGGCAAAAATGTGTTCACTTCCACCTTAAGAAGCTTGGATACGCAAAGAAGCTCAATATTTGAATCCCTCATGAACTTCAATTGATGGCGCGTGTAAACATCTGCGATATCCTGCTGAAACGTGAAGAAATCGATCCTTTTTCGAAAAGAATGACAACCGATGATGAAAATTAAATTGGTTACAACAATGCGGAATGCAAACGATCTTGATCTAGACGCAATGATTCGCCTCAAATGATTTCAAAAGCAGTACTTCATCAACGGAAAATTATGCTTTCAGTGTGGTGAGATAGACAGGGTGTGGTGTTTCTAAGCTCCTACCAAGGAACCGAACAATCAATTCGGATGACTTCTGTTGGAATTTGGACAGTTTAAACGTATCTGCAATGCAGAAATGTCTGGAGCTTGTCAATCGTAAAGGAGTTATATTCCGCCCCGAAAATGCGAAACCATACACATATTTCGTCCAAATTAATGGAGCTTGGATGGGATGTGTTGCCCCACCCAGCCTACTTGCCTGACCTTACGCCGTCAGACTTCCACTTGTTTCGCTCTCTTAAAATCTCCTTGGGTGGAATAAAGTTGCATTCAGATGAGGCGGTAAATCGGCATCTTGTTCAGTTTTTCGCCAATAAAGACAGGTCTTTCTACGAGCGGGGAATTATGAAGCTCACCGAAGGATAGGAAAAAAGTCATCGAACAAAACGGGAAAAATATCATTCATTGATCTCTGTCTTATATATAAATAAATTACTTTGAAAGAGATACAAAAAACACAGTGACTTTTTATTTAACCTTATAATATGCCTCTCAGGTGCAACACTCTTTTGCCGGATAGTTGCCTTAGTCGAAGTGTTCCGCCGAACACTGTTCACACAAAGAAAACACCGAGATTTATTTTTCATCTGCTTTCTATTTTTTTTTATTGTTTATTTAAGGCTGTTTTTATTAACACATAAACTACTGTTAAGGAAGGTTTGCTTAATACCACGATTAATTACTTCACATGACATATATTAATCCCGTCCTTTATTACACACGTTAAACTAGACACCCGACAAAGACTCTTTTTTATGGATGGAGGGTCTGACCTCCGTGACTGCTAATTATCGAACGGATATCCGGCACGCATGCGCTTTCAACGGCACGAGAAGTTTGTCAATTTTGTTGTTGTTATATATAGTTTGTACTCGCGACAGTTTATCTGGATTTCTATTACTGACGCGGCGCGGATCACCTCCTCGTCGTGGTTCTCTATGTCGACCTGTCTGGTACTCGGAGTAGACTGAAAATTCTCCTCCCCATTTCGAATTTTTTCATCCCCTATCTGAAACAGAAAATTTCTCATCCGGTCTGCAAAGAAAATGTTCCCATCATCAATCATTCTCCTTTACGTCTTCCTTATCGGAATCTTGTCCCTTTGTTTGACGATCGATCGTACCGCCGCTTAATTTCGATCTTTACGTGGGATTTGCTTGTGTTACCCATCTGGCTTAAGATAACAATGTTCTTGTGGGCTTCAGATGGGTAATAAAGGAACCATGGGATCGTAATCGTTTTTGTTAGCATTTCCAAATCATAAACATCTAGCGAGCGATCTACGTTAAGATGTTTATGATTGCATGACTGTTGGTCGGCGGCGAATCGCTATCCTTTGTTTGCACAGGTGTGCCTTTTAGGTTTTGGGTCGTGCTAGGAATTTAGGTGCTAATTGCTATTAGCTACAAGCAGAGATATTCGTTGTTCGGTTTGTTTACCGAAGAACGCGTTTAAAGGACATATTGCATTGATGTCCTGAATTGGATGCGTTGGACTGGATGCGTTGAATTGCCGCGTCGAATTGGATGCGTTGGAATCAATATTAGGGACTTTTGAACGTTTAGTTCGATTGATTTTTGCTATTGAATTCAACGTTGGTGTCTGAAATGTTACCTTTTGTTTCAGGTGGCAGTAAGGACTTTAATAGATACGGTGTAATGGATAAGGTGAGTATGTTCCTTGGCGGAAAGGCCATCTCAACCTATAGTGGGTTGTGTGGTTGGTAGAACCGCCACACTCTCTTTTCTGTTTTCCATTTCCTTAGATTTCATTTCACTTAGTTTCTTATTCTTATTTCCCTTTTCTTGTATTATTGTTTTACTTTATTAACTTTTATTTCGTTATTCCACATATTTATATCTTAGCTATATTTGTTTTTTGATTTTGTTCGAAAAAAAAAAATTATAATACCGAATCGGAAAGAGGAGGACCTCTTATATTCGTATATTGATTATATACTTTTAGTACACATTAATTTAAAAACACAGATCAGATAACCAAAAATGAACATTGGAAAATTTATTCAAAAAAGCAATAAAACACAAAAGTATTAATGACAATAGAAGAAGTTTTCATCCAATTATTCATGTAATCAACTTGTAATGTGTTTTTACAACTGTAAGTTACACATAATTGTTTCTATTCGCTGGAAGGATTTAATGACAAAATAAAAATAAAAAAATATATAATATAGGGTACTCATGAAGAGTCAGTAATTAAAAAAAAACTTGTCTAGATATGTTACATATTTCCTCTTTATCAATAATAAGTCCATCAGAAAAATAATAGTAGTTATTCCTTTAATACAAGTAACAAAAATAAAATCTAAATACATGAAAACAAATGACGTCAATCAAAAAATAGGCCGCTTTTTGAAATCAAACCTCGAAACACGCCCTTGTGTAGTAGAATTTAAAAACCCAGTCAGCTGACGGGTCCCAAGTATTGTACGTCCTATCGAAAGTGTACGTGTAAAAATAAAATCATAAAATTGAATTACCAACAAGCACCAACGTCACAAGGACGAATAACATATCATCTGGCAGAGTGAGCGAGTCCTTTTTTAATAAACAAACAGCAATAAGGAACTTCCGATACCTTGATTTACATAATTTCAAATTGACGGAACATCCGTGATATTCTCAGAAATTATATCGATCAGATAGAAATTTATTCCTTTTGTTTCTAAGACTCGCCTCGTTGATATTAAATAAAATTTCAAATCAATATTTTTGTTGTTGGTTTTTATTTACTTCCAAATTTATAGTGTGCATTCACAAAGCCAGAAGCGCACACCACCACAGCCATTCCTATACAAGCGCATCCTTCGTCTAAACGAAGCGATTCCCACACAATATTCTCAAGTACACCCACCGCAGGATTTGATGAAAATGAAATCCTTGTGGAGCTTTTTTCGAATTCACGGAACGTTGAACTTTCATTGGGGAAATCGATATGTACACTTATTTGTGATTGGTCACATCGGAATGGATGTGTGTGCGAGAGAAGGATGAGAGCTTTACGAGAAGCACACACCCATGCAAGTGGCCGTCAAGGATGTGCATAAATGCTTGAATCCCCAAGGGGCAGAAGTTGAATCTACACATTAAAGTGAAAGATAGATAGAGACAGAATGTCAATCTGGAAGTATTCACATGAACAGTCTTCCTTTTGCCAAACGGTGGGTTGAACCCGCTAATTTAAATTAGTTAAGCTCTTTAAACTGAATACATGGATACGACGTATGTCCCGAAAAGATAGTCGTTTTCTTAAAAGGTGGTGTTAACTAAATTGTTGCTGGGAGTATTTAAACACAAAGGTATGAGTAATGTAGAATGGAGCGGGTGTTTCACGTGCTGTTGAAAACCTGACTGTAAGTGCTATAGACATGTGCCAGGGAATCGTGCTCACGTGTCTGTCACTGTGAACGTCTATTGAAAACTCCGAACTCATGGAGAGCTTTCCCGTAGGGTATGGGTATTTTATTTTTCTGTGGTTGAAAATTATTCTGACTGATATTTCGAAAATCTAATGAATATGGGGGGAAATGTGGAGACTACTTTTCCAGGGATTGAAAAATCGACTCGTCATTCAGTCTAATACGATAACAATTTGTGGGGTTTATTTTTTTGTTTTTTATTTTTCTTTTGGGTTTTTTTAAGGCCACGTAGTTTTCTTTGAATTACTTTCATCGCTTTAATAGTCAGAAATTAGGTTCCGACTGGTAGATTTAATTGACGCCTTTCAACATGTAAACCAACTTCGATGTTACCACGACAAATGGTCGTGCTTGAACCTCAATCTACCTCATTCGTGTTTTAAGAGGGATCAAAATCTTTTTACTGTTGCGATTTTAAAATAATCACGAATCTCGTGAATGTTTAAGGGAATGTCACTTGTTGGGAGGCATGATTCTCAGACAGTTCAAATTATATTTTTACTTTGGGGAATATTTTTTTTAGTCTAAATTTAGTCTTCCTATTTATTGCCAAACTAAATGTTAAAGGGTCTCCAGTTATTTATATAAGGCGAATGGAATTTAAGGAGAAATCAAACTAAATGATGCGACGCAAAAAGTATAAATTAGTGTTCCCGACGTCTGTATGATATTTATAATCCTAATTATAAACATCAAAATGGCTCCTCGATAGTATAGTGGTTAGTATACCCGCCTGTCACGTGGGAGACCAGGGTTCGATTCCCCGACGCGGAGCCTCTGGCGCAAGACTAAATGACCTTGCCCGGAAAAAACAAATCATTATGGAAAATTTAACAAGGCCAAGACCGATTCCCGGATGTAGTGCCGATGATGATGATGATGAACATGAAAATAACAATAAGTCTATAACAATTATATACGTTGTTTTACTGTGTCTTAAAAAAAAGCTTTGTTTTTAATTTATTAAGGGGAGACCCAAAAATGATGTGTTTTTCTTGAATTCTTTTCCCAAGGATGGAAGCAAATATCAATGTCAAATTTTGTACACATATTTATTAAGTATTTAGGTATACACTAACATTCTTTAGTGAAAAATATTAAAAATAGTCTATTTAATATTTAATAGGTGCTGCAGTGTGACGATTCGAAAAAGATACCCAATTGATCCCCATCGTAGTGCTGTTTGCAATCGTCAGTAATTATACAACAAAAAGCTTTTTTGAAATTATATAATATTTCCCGGAGTCTAAACCTATTTTCAAGAAAAAAATCGAAAATAAACAAAATGGCGGACATTCAAACTTCAAGTACCGATTTTCGTTTTTTTTTTGCTCTTTAACGTTGAAAAAAAAAAAAAATAAGAAAAAATCATCCACGTTTAGGTTCAGACTCCAGTGCGGCCTGTGAGTAGGGCGTTAGCATATACTCACAGCTAGGCCAGCTGCTGGTGGGGTCCAAACTCCCTGTCGCCCGGTGAAATACCATCCTATCAAGCTATAGGCACCGTGAAATGGTGGGGAGAAAACCTTGGTCATCTTTCGGAACTTCCAAATACAAAATACTAACAAATGTCATACTGGCGAGAATCACACCGTACGCAGAAGACATATTGGGAGACTACCAATTCGGATTCCGTAGGAACCGGTCAACGAGCGACCAAATGTTCACAATAAGGCAACTATTGGAAAAAAAGTGCGAATACGGAGAGACGGTTTACCAACTGTTCGTTGACTTCAAAAAAGCCTTGGACTCAGTCGCAAGGCAAAGACTACCATATTGTAGTTGAGCTGGGAATCCCGAAAAAATATGCCGCCCTCATTCAAATCTGCATGAACGAAAACAAAGGGCGAGTTAAAACAGAAAACCACCTCTCAGAACCATTTGAAATCCGGGACGGACTAAAACAGGGCGATGGCCTCTCACCATGTCTCTTTAACCTTGTCCCCGAGTATATCATCAGAAAGGTACAAGACGACAGCATGACCGGATCATACCTGAACGGGGTCACACAAGTGCTCGCATATGCGATGACATCGCCGTTTTGGGCGATAATCTAGAAACTGTAAGTAAAAACAGTGAAATCATCATGCAAGCAGCAGAAGAGGTGGGCCCAGAAATAAATGAAGACGAAACATAATACATGATTATGGCGAGAGCAGGTGGACCTCAGAGAACACACATAAACATCAGGGGCAAGATATTGGAAAATGTCAAGAATTTAAATACCTGGAAACAATACTGACGACTAGTAACGAAATGTCGAAGGAAATTAACAAAGGACTACACTCCGGCAACGCTAGTTGGCATGCAGTCAGTAAACTTCTGAAATCCAAACTGCTATCACGGAATATAAAGCTCCGTATCTATAGAACCATAATCATGCCGATTGTTCTATACGGATGCGAAACAAGGGCTCTCACAAAACGGGAAAAAAACAAATTACGCGTATTCGAGAATAAAGTCCTAAGGAGTATCTTTGGCGGCATATGACGAGGAGGCAGGACAATGGAGGAAACTCCACAACCACGAATTGAAAGAGCTACACTGCAAACCTACAATAGTGAGAGAAGTCAAGTCGCGAAGATTAAGATGGGCCGGACATGTGCCGCGAATGGGCAACGATATGACCGTGTATAGAATTATTGACGGTAATCCAATAGGAAAGAGACCGACAGGGCGGCCGCGACGGAGATGGGAGGACAATGTTAGGTTGGACCTGGTGGAGATCGGATCGGATGGTCGTACTTGGAAGGAGAGCGCACGGGACCGGGAACGATGGCGGAGTCGAGTCGGTGAGGACATGAACTTTCGGGTTCCTACAGGCCAATAAATAGTAATAGTAATATCTTTCGGAACTTGACTGATGGACCGGTTCGAGAAAAGCTTGGTTTATTATAGGTGGTAGTCGGACCCAAGGTGAGATACCACACCGTCGCGCTGTACATTCATTGATATCGCACTGATTTTGACTATATCCCGGGCATGTAGGTGATGGCCTGACTGAAATGGGGATTAGTCATGATGGAACCATCTTAGATAAGGAATTCCGAAGGTAAATTCGTCCCTCATTCGTATCTCGGAGCAGGGGGACTATGTAGCCCTACGAAACTAAATTGATCATACATCCACCACGAACTCATGCTGTACATTCCGCGGGGGGCTATATAGCCCCACTAAACTAAACTGATCAAACGTCCACTACGAATTCACGCTGTACATTCCACGATATCGTTGGGATAAATCTTCAACTATGTTTCGGGTGTATGACTGATGGCCCGGACTGACACGGAAATAAGTCATGATGGTACCTGCTGAGATAAAGAATTCCGGAGGTAAGCTAGTTTCTTATTCGGATCTTCGGGGGGACTATGTTAGGGGGAACATCATGCATATATTCTGATATATAACCGAACTTTAAGAAATTCGTCATCGCATAATCGGGGTTGTTCTCGAGTACGTTCAACTGCTAACAGCATTTTGTAGCATCAGGGGAGTCGGTGTCACCAATACGAATGTAAATGCCGTCCACCAATATTTGCAAACAACTAAACCTGATATCATTGCCCTAACTGAGGCCCAGGTCGTTTCATCAACCGATTTGACATGTCTTCGTTGCTCTGGAAACGACTTACACTCGAGATTCC
This sequence comes from Microdon myrmicae, assembly GCA_963931805.1. Taxonomy (NCBI): domain Eukaryota; kingdom Metazoa; phylum Arthropoda; class Insecta; order Diptera; family Syrphidae; genus Microdon; species Microdon myrmicae. The sequence goes on from OZ007502.1 coordinate 44,553,436, forward strand.
ACGTTGAGACTGGAGTCTGCATCTTCACGCGGTCCGATTTGGATTGCCGAGGAGGCGTTGAAACTCAATAACTTGGACATCATGTGGTTGAGGGTCGTGGTGAGGAATTCTATTAAATTTCTTTGTTGCCTTTACCGCTCCTCGAATGACGATCGACCAGCGACATTTTTTGAACATATTTCACGTACCGTGGACTGGATACAGATCAACCACCCAACATCTGAAATTGTCGTCCTTGGCGATGTCAATGTACACAATCCTAGCTGGTTGGTACATTCTAATAGAACCGAGGAGACTGGGATGCTGGTGGTGATATTCGCTGTTACCCACAATTTGACTCAACTCGTGGAGTACAGATACCCGAGATGATTATGCGAACACCCTGGATATGTTTTTGACATCTGAGCCGGGCATTTATACCGTGGAAGTTGTCACGCCACTGGAAAACTCATATCACTGCTTGTATCGGTCGTGCAACCACATGTATTTCAAACGAATAACCGAACTAAGCAGCTTGGCCATGTGTTGAGGCATGGGACTGCCAACTGGGACGATTTGCGAGATTTCTTCGCATTCTTTCCCTGGCCGGAGGCGTGCTTTGAAGACTCCGATGTTAAGGTATGCGCGCAGTCGGTCAGCGAGATTATTCTTTTTGGGGTGGAGATCTACATAACGCATTCCATCAAACGAAAATCATCTGATAAGCCTTGGTTTGATAGAAAAAACGAGCAGATTACAGCGGAAAAAATAGAGCTTTCAAACAGTGGCTCTCCAATCCCACCGAGGTTACCATGACGAATTTTGGTAGAATAAGAAGCGCGTCCATCCAGGCGATTAATACCGCGAAGAAGGTTTTTAAGGACAGAGTGAGCAAAAAACTGTTTGAGTGCCCAACTGTTTCGCGTCCCTTCTGGTCAATGGCAAGGGCTGTCAGCAATAACTTTGCTTCCTCCTCGTTTCCCTCGTTAGTGACGGACAGCGGGACACTAGTCACAAATTCAAAAGAGAGTGCTAATATGGTTGCGAATTTATTTTCCGCGAATGCCAACCTCGATGCCGTTCTTTTGGAACAATCTTTGATTTCGCCGGTACGGTCATTATTGTGGGATGTGTGATTTCGCCCACGTATTATTCAGCGCATTCTACGTGTACTGGACTGTAGGAGGGCAACTGGCCCGGACGGAATACCAGCAATAGTGCTTAAGAATTGTGCTGCAGATGTATCTCCGGTTCTCGGTGGATTCATTCACTTATCTTATGCACGGGGAACATTCCCTACCTGCTGGAAAGTGGCTGGAATTCAGTCAATCCCAATGGAGAAACCATGTTTTTCACATTGGTCTCCACGATACCTCAAAGCTACTCGATGGATCGGCTTTTTTTTTATTTTAAAGTAAATTCATCTTTTTTTTTAATTTTTCTCAGAAGGGGCGAATCTATAGCGCCGACACGGCACCCCGAGATGAAATTAAATTACCGTTGCAGTTCTTGTAGACAGTTGCATGTTGTAACGCTCCGGAGACACTGGCACGGGAAGAGAATTCCACAGCTTTCCCGCTCTGTAACGGAACGAGTTCTGATGCAGGGATGTTCGCGCCATCGGGTGATGAACCGTAAGGTGGTGCGGTGCGTCGAATTGTCTCGTCAACCGCATATAAACTGGATTCCGTAGAACAATTCCACGAATCTCCGAAGAAAAGTACCCGTGATAATATCTGTAAAACAGACAGAGCGATGAGGCTTCATGTATCAAGAATGGCCCTGGAGCTGATTTCTTCAGTAGTCCGGAACATTTACCCCATCGGATTACCATCTCATATCAGACATTGACAATTATATGCTTGATCGGCAGCTCCAAGCTCGAGGAGAGGTTAAAAACGCTATAGCACCGTTTTTTAAATAGATATTTACTGCTCCTCCATACCGTTGTCAACTGAAATGATTGGACCTTTATTCTACATAGAATAAAGAGTATCAAACCAAAGAAGGAAACGTGGTTCGATTCTAGGTTCAATGAGTGTATTAAGGCTAAGGAATTAACCTCCCCGTTGTATAAATGGAACAATATAAAGAAAATCTGATGGAGCTTGAAGAAGACTACGCTCCCACATTCAATGCGCAAAAATATTACGTGATTGGGTATTTGGTAAGAAGATCAAAAACTTTATCCCTTCGTCCATCCCACTGCACATAGAGGATGAACGCTATAGAGAAATCGAATAAACTTGCTACGTCTTTTGCAAAAGATTCAACTCTGTCTGATGTCTGTCTGATTTACCACAAGTAGTACACAATCAGAATCACTTTGAAACTGGTACTGGTGCCCGTACATTGCTGAAGAATAAGACAATAAGAAATCCAGATACGGCATTCTTTGTGTACTTTTGAGGAGATACCTTTCATCACTCGACAAGCCTCCGGCAAAGCTCTTCCATTTGTCCTGTTCAACTGGCCAATTCCCAAAAGGAATGGGTGTTGGTAAATATCCAACCAGTTCTCAAAAAGGGCGATCCACCATCTCCCGCTTTCTATCTACCATTAACATTAGTTTCTGTTCCATCGAATTTTTTTATTACACTTCTCTCGCAAGAGGCGGGATGCCACCAAATAACTGTTGCAGTCTTTTTTTTTAGGTTGTAACACTCCGGAAACACTTGCGGGGGGGAATTCCACAGCTTCCCCGCTCTGTAACGGAACGAGTTCTGAAGCAGAGACGTTCGCGCTGACGTGAGATAAACCGCAAAGTGGTGCAAGCGGTGCGAAGTGGCGGATTATCTTTTGGACCACATATAAACAGAATTGAGCAGAACAATACCACGGATCGCCGAGGAACAGTACCCGTGGTAATATCTGTAAAACAGACAGAGGTCGGCTATGCACCTTCGATTTGATAGCGACTGTAGTCCCAACGTCAGGGCCGAGTCATCGATCAGGCGGATCGCTCGTTTGTGTATGCTCTCAAGTAGGTCGAGGGTATGCTTAGGAGCCGAGTTCCAAACATGAGAGCAATATTCGAGCACCGGTCTAATTTGGGATTTATATTTGGGAAGTTGAGCCCGAGCAAATTTGTCTTGGCTCTAAAAAGATAGCTGAGTTTTTCTGGGGCTGACCTGGCGATGTTCGATTTATGCCACGATACATTCCCACAGACCGTGACGGCGTGGATTTTCATGCTTTCCCTAGATTCAAGGGCCTGGCCCTGCATCATCAACGGTGGGACCGATGATCCACTTTTCTTTGTGAATGTTGTATATTGAGTCTTCGTTGAACGGATTCAGATCCCGATTCAGAGAGTTGAGCTGGTTACATCTCAGCTGATGTGACGTTGATGCACCAATCGGCCGGACACTCGAAAAGTAGGAAACAAGCGTGCTATTATCCGCGAGAATGAACACCTTGTTATCCGTTGACTCCAACAAATCATTTATGTGAATTAAAAAAAAGGTTGGAGCCAAAATAGAACCCTGGGGCACCCCCGAATTAACAGGATACAGGTCCCAAGACTCGTCGTCCACAATAACCCGGATCGATTTTCGAGGAAGCTCTTCGTCCAGTCGCAAAGCTGGTGGGAACGTCCATATGAACGAAGTTTGCTCGGCAATGCCCCGTGCCAGATGTGACCACCCTTGACTCGCCATGCCGCTCCATCGCAGATGTCCATAGTCGGTTGTAAGGGTTAAAATGTCTCCCACCACGGTTCCGTATTGACAATCATTCAGAAGTCCGTTGCACTCCAAATACTTAATTAATTCGGCGTTGATGACCTTTTCCATTACCTTCGATAATATAGACAGTAATGCTATCGGCCGGTAATTTTGTGGGAGACACTTTTTCCCCTCTTTGGGGAAAAAGCCAGTTGGGCACGCAATGAGTTTTTTGGCACTCGGTCGTTGTAGGCCTTCTTCACGGTATCAGTCGCCTGGTTGCATGCGTTTCTGATTCTAACCAAATTCGTCATGGTAACTTCGTTGGGATTGGAGCGCCATTGTTTAAAAGCTCTATTTTTTGCGGCTGTAATCTGCTGGTATTTTTTATCAAACCAAGGTTTAGCAGCTGATTTTTATTTGATAGAATGCGTTATGTAGATCTCCATCACGAGAAGAATAATCTCGGTGACAGACTTCGCGCATACCTTAACATCGGAGTCTTCAAAGCACACCTCTGGCCAGGGAAAGAATGCGAAGAAATCTCGCAAATCGTCCCAGTTAGCAATGCAATACCTCCATACATGGCGCAGCCGCCTAGATCGGTTATTCGTTTGAAATGCAAGAGGTTGCGCGACCGATACAAGCAGTGATCTGAGTTTTCCAGTGGCGCAGTAGCTTCCACGGTGTAAATGCTTAGCTCGGATGTTAAAAACAGGTGCAGGGTGTTCGCATAATCATCTCGGGTATCTGGCACTCGAGTAGGTTTCTCCACAAGTTGAGTCAAATTGCGGCTAACAGCGAACATTTCCGTTAGCCTCCCAGTCTCGTGAGTTCTATTAGAATGTACCAACCAGCCGAAATTGGGTATGATAAAATCGCCAAGGACGAACATTTCAAATCTGGGTGGTTGATCTGTATCTAGTCGACGGTACGTGAAATATGTTCGAAAAGTGTTCCCGGTCGATCGTCACTCGGGGAGCGGTAAAGACAACAAAGAAATGTAACAAAATTCGTCACCACGTCCTTCAGCCACATGATGTCCAAGTTAATAGGCTTTAAAGCCTCCATTCTTTACCAAGCCAGATCGGAGCATGGGAAGACGCAGACTCTATAAATTGAATGTCGAATGCAAGTCGTATTCTGAGTAAGGAAGATATGTCGAATCACTTGATGAATCGACCTGGGTCTGAGTTAAGGCAAAGATATCAGGTTTCGTTGTTTGCAAATATTGGTGGACGGCGTTTAGATTCGTATTGGTAAAACCGATCCCCTGATGTTACAAAATGCCATACTTAGTCGAGTGTCGACAGAGTTTCGGACCCGATTACGCGATGACGAATTTCTTAAAGTTGGGTTATTTATCAGAATATTCGCATGATGTTCCCCCTGACATAGCCCCTCCGGAGATCCGAAAGGGAAACTAGTTAACCTCCAGAATTCTTTATCTCAGAAGGTATCATTGTTCTGTTCTTGTAGGGGTTTGGTTTCAGGAAGCGTGTCGCCTAGTCCTTAAAAGGAGAAGGGATCTCTTAAAATAGACCGCTCCTGAAAATCCCGTCCTACAAAAGGGGTCGTCACCGTGCTTCCTCTGATCCAGATGTCCTTGATTTGGCCTCAGTCCTGTGTTCCGTGGGGGCCAGGTGATATTCCAGATCTGCAAAATATTCTCTTTGTTGGAGATACCACGGCTGTAGTTACCCAGTGGTTAGCCAAGGAATAAAAACAGGGTTTGCTTTGTTTTCTAAAGCATATGCAAGTGTTTATTTTCCATAAAATGGTTCTCCTGGGGTACTTCCTCCAGGGACGATGAATAATATTATACTGCGGCCCGGAGATCATTTTTTTTTTCAAAACTGTATTTATTAACCATAATTCAAATTTGTACATTTAAGTAATACAGTGACTTAAAATTAAATTCGTAACAATTGCTTACATGTAATTATTATTATAATACATTTCGCAAACAATGTTTTAAGAGTTACAGGATAGATGTGTGTTTATACATTTAGTAGGGTTTCGTCTTCCTGGAAAAGGTCAGAAAACCAGGAATTTCTTATTTTTACTTTACTTAATCTAAACCTAACCCTAAATATAAATATAACTTAACCTAACTTAGTCTGATTATTATAAAATGAGCTATAAACAAAACAAAGTTTTATAATTAATGGGATATATGAATTAAAGAATGTGGAATGAGGTCAGTTATGGGTTTGAGGAAGAGTATTTTTTTCCGGTTGTTCGTTGGAAAAACGTAGGATGTTGGAAAATGGTTGGACGTTGCTGTATATGAACTGGTTAGGGGTAACTTCGGTGTTGTGGTATATGATCTCGTTTGAATCATTTACCAGTCTGCCTGAGGCGAAGATAGCTCTGGTGTGGAGACAGTTGGGATAGTTAGTTCTGATATATAAAGGGTTCTCTAAGAGCGAGGTTATTATGGGATTGAGATTATTTTGTAGGTTTTCGATAAATTTGATAGACAGCTCGAGGAATTGTCTATCGAGGCGCTCAATACCATCGGTATTGTAGAGTTCGACGTTACTATAGTACTTATAGGAGTTAGGACGACGATGTAATCCAGAGACATACCTAAAGCATTTTCTTTCGAATACTCGTAACTTCTCCATTTGAGAGGGAGTGATATGGTACCACAATGGGCACGCGTACCTGAGTGTGGGTCTGATAATTTGTTTGTAAATGAGCAGTTTGACTTTGTGAGAGTGACTATTAGGTTTCCACATTACTCTTCTACAGAGATTAAGCTGAATTGTGGCTTTTTGAAGGGAATTTTTAATGTGGGAGGAAAAAGAGCAGTTATTATAAAAAGTGATTCCCAGATATTTTGGGGTTTTGGAGGGTTTTATCAGAGTGTTGTTTAGGTTAAGTTTAATTTTGTTGTGGCAGCGTCTAGTGTTGTTTGTACAGTGCTCGTGTTTGCCCTTGAACACTATGAGCTGCGTTTTATTTGGGTTAAGGTGAATTTTCCATTTATTGAAATATGTTGTTATATTAGGGAGGAAGTTGTTAATGCGTTTTCTTGCAGCCTTAACAAATTTGCTGCTAGAGTAAATTAATGTATCATCAGCATAGTTCAGCATCACAACATTAGGAGATACGGGTTGGGGAATATCTGCGGTATATAACAGATATAAAATTGGCCCTAAAATAGAGCTTTGGGAAGCGCCCGCGGTTATGTTGCGAGTTTCTGAGACGGAAGAATTTATTCTCACAACGAATTTTCTGTCAGAAAGATAAGAGGCTAAGAGCTTTGTTGTGTGAGAGTTTAGATTAAATATGGAGTGCAGTTTGTACAGAAGCCCTGAGATCCAGACGCAATCAAACGCTTTAGAAATATCGAGAGATATACACACAGTAGGGCTTTGGTTTTGGAGACCAGTTGTAACATCGTGTGTCAGTTTTAGTAGAGCGTGACATGTGGATTGTCGCTTACGGAATCCGAACTGAGAGTTAGGGATGAGAGCGTTCTCATTGGCAAATGAGGGAAGATTTTGGTAGATCTTGCGTTCCAGTATCTTACTTAGTGTAGTTAATAGGGATACTGGACGATAATTGCAAGGACTATTACTACTACCGGGCTTCTTAATAGGAATTACTACCGCAGTTTTCCAGTTCTCTGGGAAGTGCGATGCATTAATTATATGATTAAGAAGAATGAGGATGGGAAGTAGATTCGGCGGGCGTAGCCTTTTAAATAGAAGGCGTGGGATTCCATCTAATCCTTCTGACTTTTTGTTATTTCCTGATCTTACGATCTCGGATAATTCGTCTGCAGTTAGAAAATTTGTAGTGTCTAAGTGGTGTGAAGCTATGTTTGTGTTGTTAAATTCACCGATGAAAGGAGTAATAGATGGGAATAATCTGTTTGACATGTATTCGTTTACTGTGTTCTCGAAGCCAGGAGTTGAGAGAGAATTATTTTGCTCATGAATCTTTGCAAAGTGTTCTGCGAGGCAATTTGCTATGTCCGTATCGGACTGGGCAATATTATTGCTGATGGGAGTAAATGAGATGGTCAATTCGGGGTTTATAATTACGACTAGTTAATTGGTTGATGTTCTTGAAAAGATCACGATTTGGTTTGATGTTACTAAGTGTGGAGATGTAGTTCTCATCTGCGAACTGTGGAGATGTAGTCCTCATCTGCGAACTGCTCATTTATCAGAGTGGATAGGAGTTGGATCTGGCTTTTAATAAAGGGGCAGTATCTTGTATGAAGTTTTCGGCGGAGCTGCTTTTTAAGGCGCAATAATTTGGTTAGGATGCTGGGCAAAGGCTTTCCTAAATAGTTATGAGGAATGGTTGCCGGGGTGTTGTTGCTGAGAGCCTCCTTAAGAATTTGCTTTATTCTTAAAGATGCTTGGTCGATTTCAGTAGGGAGTAAGTTAGATGCTTCCGGGATATACAAGTCAGAGAAACTTATCGCTATTTCCCTATTGACTTTTCTCCAATTTATTTTGGTGAAGTTTGGGACAGGGTTTGACGAGTAGAGTGGGTCGAGAGAGGGGATTTGGATCGTGGTGTGAACGGAACCATGATCAGAATGAGATATAAAGGAGACTGTAGGTGGACCCGCTGAATAAACATCGTCGGACTTGAGGAAGAAGTCGATTGTTGACCTGGCTGAGCTAGAGACACGAGTTGGCTGTAATGGGGAGTCAATGTAAGTATATGGATAAGACTGGAGGAGGGCTAGCAATTGGCGACCATATTTGTTGCATTTATTATCATTGAATGCTGTATGACGAGCATTCCAGTCTCCTCAGATTATAAATGGAGCGGGAACGGACTGTTGGATAATCTGCGAAATGTCAGTATTTGGGAAATCTGGTTGTCGTGAAGGTTGAATATAAATGGATGCTAAGACGAGCACTTTATTGTTCTCACAGAAAAGTTTTACTGCTGTATATTCAATGTTGGATATATCGGTGAATCTAATTTCACTGAATTGAAATTTTTTGTGAATTAAGATGCCGGTACCTCCATGAGATCCATTAGTTCTGGGGTTAGAAACTAAAGTATAATTGGGAATGGAAACTCGGGAATTTGGTTTGAGCCAGGTCTCTGAAAGGAAGAGGATATCTGGGGAAAACTTTTCAAAAAACAACCGGAGGTGTTGCTTACGTATAATAGAGTAAATGGATTCTGTGTTGAGGGAGATAATGGTTAGTTTAGAGAGAGCTGGAAAGAATATGGGAAGTTATTAGTGAAAGAATCTGACCTTTTTTTTCTGTTTCTGACATCTTCCTCGGCGAAGGTAGCATGGCTTGTAAGCTTTGGATGTATTATTGCTTACAATGAAGAATTTCTTGTTTGTGGGGCTCTTCGATTCCATTTTTTTGGGTAAACAAATATTTAATTTGTTTAAGTTGATTGATGTCCTGATTAGGTGGGAATTGTATGATCCGGAGGTTTTTTACGGTTTGTCCTCATGTACGGTGTTTGGAAGTAGTCGAGCTTATTGATCTTTGTTTGTGGACATATCCTAGCGATTTCCAGTCCCACTTCTTCGTTGGTTCATTCGGTATCGATGTGCCTTATAATAAAGGTAGCTGGTTTGCTGTTCGGATGCTGGAAGGTGAAGAACTGATATTGTTCCTCCAACAGTTTTTTAACTGCCCTATCATGATCGAGTAATGATCTGACTGTTATTAAAGTCCTAGATCCTTTTGCATTGGTGCTAAAATTCCGGTGACCCAGGGCATTTTGCATGGTTTGAATTAGTGCTTTGGTGCTGGTCGGGTTTCGGATGTAGATTGATGGTGGTCTTTCGTTTTTGTGCTGGGCAGGCAGGGGACTCGGTGCTGGCTTGGCTTGTTTGGTGTATTCCTTATGGGCTGATGATTGTTGTTTGGGTGGAGATGTTTTATGGTTTGAGCTGGGAGAAGGCGTCATCTCCATACTGGCATCGTCGCTGTTTTGGGTGGGTTGCTTTAGGGAGTGAATTTCCTCCCGGAGTTGCTTCACCTGTGTTGTAAGCTGTTGGATGTATTCCACGGCTTCGTGGAATTTTTGTTCGTAGTCAACGTGTTTTTCTTTATTTTCCATTTTTGTGGTCTTCTTAGATGAGTTTTGAAGAGTCTCAATGGCTCTTCTCTTCCGTTCCAAAATATATTCCCGGGTAGCGCTCGGATCGTTGTCTGGCATCTGTGAAGACAGATTTCGACTACGGCATCCAGCGAAAATCACACATGTTTGCTCGTGTTTGTATAGTTTTTTTTTGTTTTTATAATTATATCTTGTCGCAATACTCACGAACAAACGTAATATATCACACAAGATTCGATCTGAACGCGATCGATCGTCGACGACTTAACGTCTACGAATTCAATTTTTCTTCTTTTTTTCCAATTTTATTTGCAAACGAGCACACGATGAGTATGTCTGACTGCATGAACGTTCCGAAGTGAAGTGGGAGGCCCGGAGATCACTTAACTATTCCTTTATAAAGGAAAACAAATCGAGATTTTGTATCCCTAAAATACACATTTTCGTACAACAATCTCGATTTTTGGGTATCCTGAGTGTTTACTTAAGATAAGAATTCAATTTCTTGAATTCTTACGAAACTATTGCGCAGATGTGGATATGTATCTGTTTTTGGTTTTGTATTTGTTTTTCCTAGTGGAATTTTTTCAAATACAGATAATGATCTCTGAATTTTGGTTTTCGTTGATGCCGTGGGGCGAATGTAGAACAATAAACGAGTAGATAGTTGCCGTGCCGGCAAATGTTAAGCGATAAACGAATGTTTGATTCGTTTATTTCGAATTTTGGGTCATGTTTGGGTTTTTGTGGGTTTTGATAGGATTTTAGGTTTTAGCGTATTATTGCTGGGATTTGGATTAGGAATGGGGGAAAAAGGTGGTAGGGCTTTTTGGAGCACTACATCATCATGACTTATCTGTGTGTCAGTCCGGGCCATCAGTCATACATCCTAAACATAGTTGAAGATTTCTCCCGACAATATTGCGGAATGTACAGCGTGACGGGGTGGTATCTCACCGTAGGACCGACTAACCACCTAAACTAACTTTTTCTCGAACGGGTCCATCATCGAAGTTCCAAAATATGGCCAGGGATTTCCCTCGACATTTTCACGGAGCCTATAGTTTGAAGGGGTGGTATTTCGCCAGTCGACAGAGTGTTGGGGCACAACCTATCACTCGGCCTTTTGTCGCCTCTTAAGACAAGCGAGCCTAGCTGTGAGTATATTCTATGGCCCTACTCATAAGGCGAAATGTTATAGATTCTCCTTGATTAGAATCAAATTTCGAATTATCTGGTGTCAAGCTATCTCTTTCATAACGGCCAGTATTGATTCCGTAACAACAGGTCCATAAGATGGCATACCCTAGCGACAAGTCAAGACAGTCTATCCACTAGCTTAATAAAAGCAAGATTGTCCACCACAGGTCTCACAAACTGTCGACAGAGCTTGGCACTCAGATACCACGGCGAAATATTTGAAGAACTGGAATATATTCATTCGGATGAGCGATTGCCTTGATAATATAATACCTTCTGAAAAGAGTTAGGCTGAATTTATTGCATGAATACTCTGTTGATGATATTGAAAGATTCACGACCCTGATCGCGAATTAGGTTGCGCAGTCCTATTATCTCAATTGAATGGATAAGCAAATCATTCTACCTAAGCTCTGTTTTCTTGCCGAACACCGCATGTGCGCAACTATATTCTCGGTAGTACAGAGCAAGTATGCACAGCATTTAAAGGACAATGCATGAGAAAGAAACATACTCCTCTATAACAAGTAGGTTTTTCTTAGCCCGTATATACACTGACAAAAACTATAACTATAACTTACAACCCCGCACCTAATTCTTACATCGAAAAAGAAACTCTTAAATTCATTTCAAACTTCTTTATGAGCCGTAAGTCATACGCACTATTGCTGGTCGTCATTATGTACACAGCTCTTCACACATACTTTATTCCCTCAATCCTTTGGATACGGAATGTCAATAAATTAGAAAACCATTATCAATCATGCGAACTGGGCATTTAGTAGTATTTAGCTTCAGATAAGAGTGCAAACGGTTTGTTTACGGTTGAATTATGGGTTATAGCATCGTTGTGTTGTAATAATTAACTAGTTTAAATTTTAAACAAAACCTCACGAATCCTAGTAGCGTAGGATGTAGGGTGAGTTACATGTTAGCTTAGACGCGGACAGGACTCTAATTGTTTAATGATGGGTCGCGAGGTAAATGCTGAACTCAAACTTAACAGCTTTGTGTGCGGGTTGCTGTAGTTAGGACAACAATAACACAAATGTTTACCTTTCATACAGCAACTAATGATGTTGACATACTACTATATTGTATGTATTTAGTGTTATTTAGAAAAAAGAATACATCGAAAAGTTGTCATTGGATCATTGATCTGATGGACGGGCACTTAAGAAACAAGGGATTTGTTGTTGAGACTTAAAACGCTGTTTGAAGTATATGTGAAATATGTTCGCATATATTAGTCAGTGTAATCGTATTTGATTACGGATTTCTTATGGAAAGTTGTGAAAGAAGTATCCATGTAGTATTATTTACTCATCGAGTAAAATGGTCGGGAGAAATCCCTGGCCATCTTTCGGAGCTTGGGTGATGGACCGGTTCGAGAAAAGTTTGGTTAGGTGGTAGTCGGTCCCAAGGTGAGATACCACCCTGTCACACCGTACATTCCGCGATATCACCGAGAGAAATCTTCGACGGTGTTTCGGATGTGTGGCTGATGGCCCGGACTGACACGGGGATAAGTCATGATCGTGTCTTCTGATATAAATAATTCCGGAGGTAAACTAGTCTCCCATTCGGGAGGGACTATGTCAGGGGGAACATCATGCAGATATCATGATAAATAATGGAACTTTGAGAGGTTCGTCATCGCATAACCGGGCTCGCTCTCGAGGCTCGGCCCACGCTCGACTGGTGACGGCATTTTGTAATATCAGGGGCATCGGTTTCACCAATACTAATGTAAACGCCGTCCACCAATATTTGCAAATAACGAAACCTGATATCCTTGCCCTAACTGAGACCCAGGTCGATTCGTCAACTGATTCGACATATGTTCGTTGCTCAGGATACGACTTACATTCGAGATTCCGTTTTAAGGGCGGAGTCTGCGTCTTCGCACGGTCCGATCTGGCTTGCCAGAGGATGGAGGCGTTGGAACCCAATAATATGGACATCATATGGTTGAGGGTCGTGCTGAGGAATTCCGTTAAGTTTCTTTGTTGTCTTTACCGCTCCCCGAATGACGATCGTCCGGCGACATTTTTCGAACATCTCTCATATACCGTCGACGGGATACAGATCAACCACCCAGCTTCTGAAATTATTGTCCTTGGCGATTTTAATGTGCACAATTCCGACTGGTTGTTACATTCTTACAGAGCCGATGAGGCTGGGAGGCTGGCGGAGATGTTTGCTGTAAGCCACAACTTGGCTCAACTCGTGGGGGAGCCAACGCGAGTACCGGATGCTCGAGGCGATTATGCGAACACCCTCGATCTGTTTTTGACATCCGAACCGAGTATTTATAGCGTAGAGGTTTCTGCGCCACTGGGAAACTCAGATCACCGCTTGGTATCTGTCGCGCAAGCACTTGCATACCAAGCGAATAACCGGCCTAGGCAGCTTCACCATGTATGGAAGTATGGGGCTGCAAACTGGGACGATATGCGAGATTTCTTCCCATCCTTTTCATGGTCGGGGGTGTGCTTCGGAAACTCCGATGTTAACACTTGCGCGGAGTCGGTATCAGAGATTATTCTCCTGGGGATGGAGATGTATATTCCACATTCCATCAAACGAAGTTCGTCTGATAAACCTTGGTTTGACAAAAAATGCGAACTGATTACAGCGGCAAAAATAGAGCTTTTAAGCAATGGCGCTCCAATCCCACCGATGTTAACAGAACGAATTTTGTTAGAATAAGAAACACGTGCAACCAGGCGATTGATACCGCGAAGAAAGCTCACAACGACAGGGTGATCAATAAGCTCTTTCGGTGCCCAACTGGTTCGCGCTCCTTCTTGTCAATGGCAAAAGCTTTCAGCAGTAACTTTGCTTCCTCCTCTTTCCCTCCGTTGGTGACAGACAGCGGGACGTTAGTCACGAATCCAAAGGATAAAGCTAATTTTTTCACGAATTTATTTTCCGCGAACTCAAACCTTGATCCCGGCCTTTTGGAGCCACCTGTGATCTCGCCGGTACAGTCTTGCATGCGGGATGTGAGATTTCGTCTGCGCACTATTCAACGCATTCTACGTGAACTGGATTGTAGGAAGGCAACCGGCCCGGGCGGAATACCAGCAATAGTCCTTAAGAACTGTGCTCCAGAACTATCGCCGGTTCTTGGCAGACTCTTCCGTTTATCTTATGCACGGAGGACCTTTCCTGCCTGTTGGAAAATCGCTCGGGTTCAGCCAATCTCAAAGACGGGAAAAAAGTGTCTCCCACAAAATTACCGTCCGATAGCATTACTTTCTATTTTATCTAAGGTAATGGAAAAAGTCATCAACACAGAGTTAATTAAGTATTTGGAGTGCAACGGACTTCTGAATGATCGTCAATACGGATTCCGTGGCAGGCGGTCCACGGAAGACCTTTTGACACTCATAACCGATATATGGACATCTGCGATTGAACGGCATGGTGAGTGAAGGGCGGTCGCATTGGATATCTCCAAGGCTTTTGACCGCGTCTGGCACGGGGCATTGCTGAGCAAACTTTGTTCATATGGACTTTTGCAACAGCTTTGCGACCGGACGAGGAGCTTCTTTTGAGAATCGATCGATCCAGGTTGTCGTGGACGGTGAGTGTTCGGATCTGTATCCTATTAGTTCGGGGGTGCCCCAGGGTTCTATTCTGGCTCCAACCTTGTTCTTGCTTCACATAAATGATTTGTTGGAGACAACGGATAACCAAGTGTTCAGTTTGCGGATGACAGTAGGCTTGTTTCCTCCTTTTCGAGTGTTCGGCCGATTGGTGCATCAACGTCGCACCAGCTGAGATGTAGACAGGTGGACTCTCTGAACCAGGATCTAGATAAAGTCCTGCCGTGGGGAAAGGCCAATCTTGTCGACCCAGTATACAACATTCACAAAGAAAACTGGATCATCGGTTCCACAGCTGATGATGAGTGGCCGGGCCCTCGAGCCTGGGGAAAGTTTGAAATTGCTCGGCGTCACGGTCTGTGGGAATGTATCATGGCATAAACACGTATCGGGTATCGCCAGATCAGTCTCAGGAAAACTGAGTTATCTTTTTAGAGCCAAGAAATACTTTACTCCTGCCCAACTTCTTCTCCTATATAAATCTCAAATTAGACCCGCGCTCGAATATTGCTCTCATGTTTGGAGCTCGGCTCCTAAACATACCCTCGACCTACTAGAGAGCATACAAAGACGAGCGATCCGCCTGATCGGGGATTCGGCGCTGACGTCGGGACTACAGTCACTACCACATCGAAGGCGCGTGGCCGACCTCTGTCTGTTTTACAGATATTATCACGGGTGCTGTTCTTCGGAGATTCTTGGCATTGTTCCACGCAATTCGGTCTATATGCGCTCCACAAGACAATCCGACGGATCGCACCCGTTTGTGGTTCATCTCCCAATAGCGCGAACATCCCTGTATCAGAACTCGTTCCGTTACAGAGCGGGGAAGCTATGGAACTCCCTTCCCACGCGAGTGTTCCCGGAGCGCTACAACCTGCAACTGTTCAAAAAGAACTGCAACAGTTATTTGATGGCATCTCGGGGCGCCCACTCGACGCTATAGGTTCGCCTTTCCCGAGAGAAGTCTAATAATAAAAAAAAAAAAAATAAAAAAAAAAAGCTGCAATGTACATTCCTAGACAATGATCTATACGATCTCTTTGTCCTACATATTCCTGGATCCGTTTACCAGTGACCTTCTCATATAAGCAAACAAAGACCCAATTAGCATCCAATGAGATTCGGCTTGTTTGCTTAGCCGAACTCACATCGTATGGATGCACATTATACCCTTTCTTTGTTTTAGATTCGTTCTCATGGTTTCGTTTCATGAACGAACCAATGTTCACACATATATGTGTACCATCATAGATCTTCGCTAGGAGATCTGATTCCCTACCCCCAAAGAGAGACTTCCCGTTTCTCTTGGGATAGAAAATGCATCCTTAAAAGTAAGAGAGCCAGTTTCACTGGCCAAATTTCTTTTGACAACGAATGAATATCGTTGAGTCCTTTACCATCTACCGACCGAACCGGTCGTGTCTCTCCCGCCCCCCGTTTCGCGCACGGGGACGTAGATATTCTGAGTCGAGTAGAGTGATCGGGCTATTAATTAAAAAGTAATTTTGTCATACCAGTAGTGTACATTGTTTTATATTTCCTTTTTTTGTGCATCCGTTCGTCGTCTGCGTAATTGCATCTATAAACTGTAAACTAATTAAATGTAGCAAGATTTGTTTTAAATAAAAAGAACCTCTCCAGAATAAACAAAAGTGTGTTTTACGTATTTACTTCTGGTGGACGGTGTGCCGTGCCGATGTACCCGTTTGGTTTTCTTGGTGAACAGTTTATTTCACGGCGGACCCTTTAGAACGTGTGGGACAAAGTAGAATCCCGTGTCGTACGCCGGCACCACGACTTCCTTCCCCACAATGTGTTTTTGGAAGATAAGTTTTTTATCTAGAATAATACCTAGATATCTACAGTCTTCCGAATAATCAATATCAACTGCACACATACTGAGTTTAGTGTCATTTGGTAGGTAGCAGAGTTTCCTACATCTCGAAAACCAGACAGCTTGTGTCTTAGTACCATTTATTTTATTTTCCATTTCCTGTAATATACTGCTAGATTGTCAAGAGCTGCTTGCAAAGAGTTGTAGACGTTAGTGAATAAGGCACCCGAAGAGAAAATAGCCGCATCATCGGCAAACATAGCTACCTGAATGTTTTCACCTAGACATGGTAAATCTGCGACCAACAATGTTGTAGCGATCCTAAATCGCTACTCCTATCCAAATCCCCAATATTACCAAATAACCCCATCCCAATCCCCAATACCACCAATAACACAAATCCCAATTCCATGTTGAATCATATGAGCAATAAATTAACCCAAAGTTAATTTATCGCCCATTGATTCAATTCCACATTAAATTCCATATTGAGTCACATGAACAACGAAATTAACCAAAAGTTAATTCATCGTAGATTGACTCAATTCCCAAAACTTTGACGTCATGAAATGCTTAATCCAAAACGCATTTCATGATTCCCATTCGCAGAACCCATCCAACCAAACTTCTAACAAATTCCCAGAACACAACTCAAATTGAAACACGCAAAGTCTTATGTGTGCTTCTGGGAATTTTGACAAAAATTAGTTGACAATTCTCAACTAAGAAAATTATAAAAGGGCAGTGGATTTCAATTTCGTGATTAGTAAGATTCCAGAGGTCGAACCGCTGACCGACCATCAATAGATCTCCAAGAGGACAGAGCGCCGATTCCATACATTAAAAATAAAGTCAAAGATATTGAAAAGATACTTCGGACTGTTTGATTTACTATCAATTTCAATCCAAAAAATTTATAAGCAGTATACTATTCAGAGAATTAGAGAACAAAGCAAAGAGTGGGATTTCCCCTGTACAGATTGAGTAAAACAAATTAGGCCAGGCGAGACATTTGAGGCTCCGCAACTCGTGAAATTCCAAGAGATCACAACGCACCCCGGAGGGAATTCGCTTGGTATGACCTTTGAAAGAATATTTGAAACACCAATATACAAAGGAGCAACGAGTTTCTTTCAACTCGCGAGGCGATACACCCCACACCTGACTGGACAAGTAAAAAACATAACGAGTTCCAACTGTCCTCAACAATGTGAATAATATTGGACCACGGACCGAGCCTTGGGGTACACCATAGTGGATTTGATGAGTAGAGGCTTTCTCGGTTCCTATACTCACAACATATTTTCTCGAACGAAGAAAGCTCTGTATAATTTTGATAAGCGGTATTGGCAGCTTAAGTTTTAGTAGCTTATAACTCAAGGCATCGTGCCATGCTGTATCAAAGGCTTGTTCGATGTCTAGAAGAACCAGTCCCGTTGACTCCTTGTCGATGAATTTACCAGCTATGTGGTTTTGAATGCGCAAGACTTGTTGGGTTGTGCTGTGACCACTACGGAAACCGAACTGAAAGTTTGGTAGGATGTTATTGGCTTCCACGAAACGATCAATCTCTTCCTTAATGATTTTTTCTAAGAGCTTACTCAGACAGCTAAGTAGACTAATAGGTCTGTAGCTTTCGAGGCTGTTCTTCGGTTTGCCGGGTTTCGGGATAGGTATTACTTTTGCTGTTTTCCAACAGTCCGGAAAATACCAGTTCCTAAGACAAGCGTTGAAAATGAACGTTAAATAGTTACTTGCAGCAGGTGGAAGTGCTTTAATTAATTTGTTGTTCATATTTTCAAGACCAGCAGCCATTTTTATTTCGATTTTTTTATCAATTATTTACCTTTGCTAATATTAGTTCGCGTAAGTACTTTCAGCTGGTGATTGAGAAAGTACATGGATAGTGTTAGCAACTTCAGCCTCAGTATACGCGTCGCTTGAATGCATAGATATGGAGTGGTTCTTACTAAACGTGTTAGCAAGTAGGTTCGATTTCACCACTGAAGAAATAAACAACTTGTCGTGAACTTAAACACTCTCTCTTTTCCATAATTTTTGATATTTTCCAGAATGATTTGCGTGCTTTGTCAAGAGAGGAGAGGTGTTTATTCCAACATTTGTTCCTATATGCTGAGATTTATTTTTTAATGATATTATTTAAGACAACATTAACTAGAAAGCAATCGATTCTATAACGAAGCCATTTTCTTCTGATTGAACCGAGTACAAAGTTATCTTACAGGACCCAGTAACAGGACTAGGTATCCTTTATGCGTTTAAACAATTCATGGTCTAAATTGAAGAGGCTTGATCAAACATCCACTAACGCCTTACATTACATGGCAATGCTGTCAGCTCTGACGTTACTTCCCTTATTTCATTACATAGTCACACGAGAGTATTATACAACGTTATTGGACAAACTAAACGACCTGCAACTGTTCAGAAGGAACTGCAACAGTTATTTGGTGGCATCTCGGGGCGCTCACTCGACGCTATAGGTTTGCTACTCCCGAGAGAAATTTAATTTAAAAAAAACGAAGAAAAAAATTCTGTACCATTACGATAACGCACCGTCACACACCTCTTTGAAAGCCATGGACCAATTACGATTTGAACTGGTTGCTCATCCACCGTGCACCAGAGTTGGCGTCTAGCGACTACTATATGTTCCCAAACATCAAGCAGTGGCTTCAGGGAAAGAGATTCAGATCGAATAAGGAAGTCATCGCGGAATCCGAGGTTTAGACGTTTCGTACTACAGAAAGGGCGTCGAAATGATCGAAAATCGCTATACCAAGTGTATCGCAACTATGTTGAGGAATAAATATATCTTTACTCACAAACCCCTTGTTTTCTTTAAACACCCCGGGACTTTTCAGCCTATGTATTACATTCCTAAAATTATATTATCCTAAATAGAAAGGTTATTGTTTCGTTAGTATTTTCTATTTTCCATTTTCCTTTTATATTTTTGTATTGGTTTTGGATCAGTGATTTTGTATGTTTGAATTGTCGTTTTTAAGCCCCACTTTAACTAAATTAAAATACTATTCTAAAATACGATCAAAGGAGACAAATTAATATTCAAGACAAATTTATTTAAGATTTCACTGTGAACTAACCAAGCGTACATGAACATCGACTCACTCAAACTACTGTCAAATAAAAACCACCCGCCCAAAGTGTCGGAAATTTTGGTGAATAACTTTCAAAAGATGCATAACTACATTCACTAGCTTTTATTGAGGAGTGCTGCTATCTTCACGTTGAGGTCGGAAACTTTTCAGCCACCCTCGTACTTAACTATTTTTATTCATTTAACTCTCAAAACAAACTATTTGAAGACCCAAACAGCGACTGATTCTATCTAAAACCTTCTCGACTTTTACGAAAAATGAAACGATTTTATCTTTTTCTTACCGTCACCTTGCTGTTTTCTTTTTACCTTCGGATATCGCTCTCACAATCTAGAACGCTTGGTACGAAACTTCAAAAGTGGCGCCGTTCAGAGAGAATATAAATGCCAATAAACATCTGTAAACTAATGAACGGTAAGATAAAAACACCGAAAATCGTTGATCAATCAAACTTCACGAGGGTAAAACTTTCTGGTTAATCATGTGTTTCTCCACGGTTTTAGTATTCAAACATTTATAACAAATGCCCTTTTTGTTGCCCTTCACAGGTTTCCATACTACAGTTTGATAATTTAAAGAAATTCCAAATTCCTACCTGCGCGCACATATATTAAAAAAAAATGAATTTACATAACATTATTTCAATAGTTAAGAGAAATGAATAGAATTTGTTGTCCAACTTAAAAACGTACCTTACCTTCATTGGGATAAACAGGTCCCGAAATATTCGTTAAATAGATATGCATAGTAGATTCAAAGCAATGAATCAATGAATTATAAAGTGGAACCCATTCCGTCCACGAGGAGAATTTGAAAAAATTCCTCCCCCAGCGCAATCCCCGACAAGCATTAATATCACTAAACCCAAGGCAGCACCATTCGACCTCCCAAATAGGTGGCTTCGCACCAGAATACATAACATAATTATTACAGTTATTTCAACCGCCTATTATCCAAAAATAATCACAGGATGATATATAAATGTATATCTAGAGAAAACCACATGCTACGTAATTTCCACAAAATCCCTTTCGTGAGCTCTGGTAACTTGAAATTTCCTACATGTAATTGTGAGAAAATAAACAGTTGACATCCTAATTGATCATTTCATTTACTCATTTGTTTTTTCTTTATTTTCTATCTTTCGTTGATAAGTCGTTTCCTTTATTTTTCAAGTAATCCAATAGAACTTATCAAAAAGACTTACTCATCACCATACCGCATAAGTTTATCCTTTGGCCACGTCAGTTTAAAACAAATGTCCACGCAAGCACAGAACACATCCATGTGATGTGTGTGTTTAGGGACATGTGTCTGTAGGTGGATAAAGGATTACATTATACATCCAATCCAAGTGAAAGGATGAAGGGTAAGTAGCTCAAGGACTATCTGATGGTGACTGACAGTTTTCGATGGCGAACGAAGAAGAATAATGGAGTTAGGAATCGTAATCCGCAAAAGGACAACACTGAAACAGGATTGTTTGAATCGTACACGTTATTTAAGGAGGAGATGTCCATAAAGTCAAAATTGTAAAATGGACTTTCCACGAGCACGAGCTACGCCGTAATGGGTTAATGTTGCTTCAAAATATATAAGTGGATTACAACAAGTTCCCTGGAAAGTTTCACCTCTAGATATGTGCAGGACGTACGTTAACCGACGATGCGTTTCTTGTGTATGGAACAGTTGCAGGATAAAGTCGCTCTTGAGTGGTGGGTGGACATTGGAAGTTCGACAACATGTCACTCTTAATAAAACGGAAATATATCAAGGAGTATTTGACTATTTTCGGAGTTTTCAATCCCTTAAAGCCTTTCAAAGGATATTGATCAATCTCGTAATGTTAAAGTTTATTTCATTTTTATCCAGACATGTCTTGGTTTATTTATTCACCTGCCCTTTTTAGTGAAAACAGACATTTGCAAAAAAAAAACAGTTCTTTTAAAAGTTGTCCCATTTTTTGGCAGATGATAAATTCGTCGAATGAAGACATTTGGCCTTTCTGAAACATTGCTTTTATGAAAACAGTTGAACAGTTTTGATATTCCCACAGGAACTGAATTTTCTTTCATAAACTACTTGTCGTGAATTGTATAAATTCGTTCGACACGATCAAATTCATTTAAATACTCTTTTAAATATTTATTAGTTTAAAGGTGACGTTATAACTTCCACAGTTTGTATAACGTTCGTAAAAACGTTAAAACGTGAGTATAATTGGCCCTGTGAGTAGGGCGTTAGAATATACTCACATCTAGGCCAGCTTGTCGTAAGAGGCGACTAAAGGCCGAGTGGTAGCCGGGGTCCCAACGCCCTGTGCGCCCCGTGAAATACCACCCCATCAAGCTTTAGGCTCCGTGAAATGATCGGGAGAAATCCCTGGCCATCTTTCGGAGCTTGGGTGATGGACCGGTTCGAGAAAAGGTTGGTTAGGTGGTAGTTGGTCCCAAAGTGAGATACCAGCCCGTCACACCGTACATTCCGCGATATTGTCGAGAGAAATCTTCGACGGTGTTTCGGATGTGTGGGTGATGACCCAGACTGACGCGGAGATAAGTCATGATGGTACCTTCTGATATAAAGAATTCCGGGGGTAAACTAGTCTCCCATTCGGATCTCCGGGGGGGGGGGGGGGCTATGTCGGGGGGAACATCATGCAGATATCATGATAAATAATGGAACTTTAAGAGGTTCGTCATCACATAACCGGGCTCGCTCTCGAGGCTCTGCCCACGCTCGACTGGTGACGGCATTTTGTAACATCAGGGACATCGGTTTCACCAATACGAATGTACACGCCGTCCACCAATATTTGCAAACAACGAAACCGGATATCCTTGCCCTAACTGAGACCCAGGTCGATTCGTCAACTGATTTGACATACCTTCGTTGCTCAGGATACGACTTACATTCGAGATTCCGTTTTAAGGGCGGAGTCTGCGTCTTCGCGCAGTCCAATCTGGCTTGCCAGAGGATGGAGGCGTTTGGAACCCAATAATATGGACATCATATGGTTGAGGGTCGTGCTGAGGAATTCCATTAAATTTCTTTGTTGTCTTTACCGCTCCCCGAATGACGATCGACCGGCGACATTTTTCGAACATCTTTCACATACCATCGACTGGATACAGATCAACCACCCAGCTTCTGAAATGGTTGTCCATGGCGATTTTAATGTGCACTGTTCTGGCTGGTTGATGCATTCTAACAGAACCGACAATACTGGGACGCTGGTGGAGATGTTCGCTGTAAGCCACAACTTGACTCAACTCGTGGAGGAACCGATGCGAGTGCTGGATGCTCGAGGCGATTGTGCGAACACCCTGGATCTATTTTTGATATCTGAACCGAGTATTTATACCGTAGAGGTTTCTGCGCCACTGGGAAACTCTGATCACTGCTTGTATCTGTCGCGCAAGCACTTGCATATCAAACGAATAACCTGCCTAGGCAGCTTCGCCATTAATGGAAGTATGGGGCTGCTAACTGGGACGATTTGTGAGATTTCTTCACATCCTTTCTATGGTCGGAGGTGTGCTTGGGACAATCCGATGTTAACACTTGCGCGGAGTCGGTATCAGAGTTTATTCTTCTGGGGATGGAGATGTATATTCCACATTCCATCAAACGCAGTTCGCCTGATAAACCTTGGTTTGATAAAAAATGCGAGCAGATTACAGCGGCAAAAAATAGAGCTTTTACGCAATGGCGCTCCAATCCCACCGATGTTAACAGAACGAATTTTGTTAGAATCAGAAACGCGTGCGACCAGGGGATTGATACCGCGAAGAAAGCTCACAACGACAGGGTGATCAATAAGCTCCTTCGGTGCCCAATTGGTTCGCGCTTTCTCTGGTCAATTGCAAAAGCTGTCAGCGGTAACTTTACAACCTCCTCTTTCCCTCCCATAGACAGCGGGGCGTTAGTCACGAATTCAAAGGATAAAGCTAATGTGTTCGCGAATGTATATTCCACGAATTCAAACCACGATCCCGGCCTTTTGGAGCCACCTGTGATCTCGCCGGTACGGTCTTCGATGCAGGATGTGAGATTTCGTCCGCGCAATATTCAACGCATTCTACGTGAATTGGCTTGTAGGAAGGCAACCGGCCCGGACGGAATACCAGCAATAGTCCTTAAGAACTGTGCTCCAGAACTATCACCGGTTCTTGGCAGACTCTTCCGTTTATCTTATGCACGGAGGACCTTTCCTGCCTGCTGGAAAATCGCTCGGGTTCAGCCAATCTCAAAGACGGGAAAAAAGTGTCTCCCACAAAATTACCGACCGATAGCATTACTTTCTATTTTATCTAAGGTAATGGAAAAAGTCATCAACACAGAGTTAATTAAGTATTTGGAGTGCAGCGGACTTCTGAATGATTGTCAATACGGATTCCGTGGCAGGCGGTCCACGGGAGACCTTTTGACAGTCATAACCGATATATGGACATCTGCGATTGAACGGCATGGTGAGTCAAGGGCGGTCGCATTGGATATCTCCAAGGCTTTTGACCGCGTTTGGCACGGGGCACTGCTGAGCAAACTTCGTTCATAGACTTTTGCAACAGCTTTGCGACTGGGCGAGGAGCTTCTTTTGAGAATCGATCGATCCAGGTTGTCGTGGACGGCGAGTGTTCGGATCTGTATCCTATTAATTCAGGAGTGCCACAGGGTTCTATTTTGGCTCCAACCTTGTTCTTGCTTCACATAAACGATTTGTTGGAGACAACGGATAACAAAGTGTTCAGTTTGCGGATGACAGTAGGCTTGTTTCCTCCTTTTCGAGTGTTCGGCAGATTGGTGCATCTGCGTCGCATCAGCTGAGATGTAGACAGATTGACTCTCTGAATCAGGATCTAGATAAGGTCCTGCAGTGGGGAAGAGCCAATCTCGTTGACTTTAATGCAGCGAAGACACAATATACAACATTCACAAAGAAAAGTGGATCATCGGTTCCACAGCTGATGATGAATGGCCGGGCCCTCGAGGCTGGGGAAAGTTTGAGATTGCTCGGCGTCACGGTCTGTGGGAATGTATCATGGCATAAACACGTGTCGAGTATCGCCAGGTTAGCCTCAGGAAAACTGAGCTATCTTTTTAGAGCCAAGAAATATTTTACTCCGGCCCAACTTCTTCTCCTATATAAATCCCAAATTAGACCCGCGCTCGAATATTGCTCTCATGTTTGGAGCTCGGCTCCCAAACATACCCTCGACCTACTTGAGAGCATACAGAGAAGAGCGATCCGCCTGATCGGGGACTCGGCGCTGACGTCGGGACTACAGTCGCTATCACATCGAAGGTGCATAGCCGACCTCTGTCTGTTTTACAGATATTATCACGGGTACTGTTCTTCGGAGATTCAGTTTATACGCGCTCCACAAGACAATCCGACGGATCGCACCCGTTTGTGGTTCATCTCCCGACGGCGCGAACATCCCTGCATCAGAACTCGTTCCGTTACAGAGCGGGGGAAGTTTGGAACTCCCTTCCCACGCGAGTATTCCCGGAGCGTTACAACCTGCAACTATTCAAAAAGAACTGCAACAGTTATTTGATGGAATCTCGTGGCGCTCACTGGGCGCTATAGGTTCGCTCTCCCGAGAGAAGTGTAATAAAAAAAAAAAAATAATGCAATGCGATGATTACAATATGGAAGCTATTTGTGGACGTTACAAATTACATCATCATCATCATCAACGGCACTACAACCGAGAAGCGGTCTTGGCCTTATTTAGCAAGTCCTGAGACTTAAATTTTCCATAATGATCTGTTTTTTTTTTTTCGGGCAAGGTCATTAGTCTTGCGCCGGAGGCTCCCCGACGGGGAATCGAACTCCGGTCTCCCGTGCGACAGGCGGGTATACTAATCACTACACTATCGAGGAGCTTTACAAATTACATAGTTTAGTGTAATATTCACAAAAAAACGCTTTATATTCGTAAAAACCGCCCGATCACATACTGCTAAGCACAATCAACTGTTTCACTAGCAATTTCCGACTAATACTTGTTTTGCTCTTTTCTCTTAAGGAAAAATTTCCCTTGATTGCATCCTACCGCAGTGCTCTGATATGACACGAGTACGTCCCACGGACAAATACATCGCCTCCCGTGTGACCGAAGATGCGATAAGGATTGTGTTTGATCTGCACATACTGACTGTGTTCCTTCTCAGAAACAATTTCCCGCTGTGTCATTTACAACCAATGACAACGTTTCTTCACTTACATTGTTGTCTTCGGACAAAGCAACCTATGTTGTAATAGAGTACCATATTGTATTAGTACTGTGAAATCGTATCCCTACTATGTAGTCAGTTGTAAGTAGGATGTACTTTAATAAAGTTCAGTTGATAATCATCCGTCGTCTGCCTATCTGCTATCTCGTATTACATATGTGGGCGTGTGTCCTGCAATGTAGAAAGTCGATTATATTATCCTTAATAATTTGTTAATGCTGTTCCTACTGGCCTAGTTTCTGTGAAGAAACACTCAGTCGAAACGTAGCTCAAACGAGAATTGTAAAGTCCTTTTACGTTCGATGTGTCTTTATTGTGCTGTTATCGCCGGCGGTTGTTGAATCATATGGCATTTTCCATCGGGCGATGCTGTGCTTCCTAAGGATACTCCAAAATCCTCTTTTGTGGGTGCGTGTTTATGGTACTCTGCATTTGGGTTGCTAGATAGTTTTGGTTTTTCAACCATGTGTCATATGATAGCCGTACAGAGGGGGGATATGACCCTTTGTTCGGGAGATAGCTGGGTAGGTAAAGCGCACAATCCCTTTGCTGGGTGAAAGATATGTTATGTTATAATGTTTTCCTGAGCTTTTTTCGTAATTGGTATAGTCACCGTTAACCAACCAGATGTACTGGGGTAAATACAAGTTTAAAAAAACGATGATCAGTTCTTGCAAATTCTTTCTGACGTATTGCCTAAAGTTTTCATTCCAAAAATTTCATTCTTTTCATTTCAGAGTTTCATTTAAGGTCATGCCACTGTAATTTAAAAAAAAAAAAATCATTTTTTTTGGGTAATTGATAGATAAACTATTCAAAAATGTAAAAAAAAAAAATATTTTATACCATAGAAAAAAAGGCGCAAGACTAATGACCTTGCCCGGAAAAACAAATTATCATGGAAAATTTAACAAGGCTCATGACTTGCTAAATAAGGCCAAGACCGGTTGTAGTGCCGATGATGATGATGATGAATAGACTCTGAGTGGTAGGTAGGATCCCAAAGCCCAGCCGCCTGGTGAAATACCACCCCATAGGCTTCGTGAAATGGCTAGGAGAAATTCTTGACCATCTTTCGGAGCTTGGCTGATAGACCAGGTCGAGAAAAAAGAGGATCTCAGGGCGCTGACTCAGCACTATAGGTTCGCCTTTCCCGGGAGAAGTATAAAAAATAAAGATATAATAAATAAAAAAAAGATAAAAGAACTGTTTGTCGTCCGTAGAAAACTAAAAACAAATAAATAAATAAAAGTTGTTACAGTACCACAACAAAGCATAAAACATCAAGCAGGTTCAATGGCACTCAGAAATGCCAGACTGGTTTCTGGATCGTGATGTTAAAATGCCAGCAGTGATTCTAAACTACAAATTGATATCAGATGCACTGCTCGGCACATTACCAATCAATTTCCCACAGTTTCATTCAAGCATTAAGCGCCTGAGCTTATACCTTAACATCCAACTATACGACTGCAGCAGAAAACTCTATTGACATTGAACGCTGCCAATTGATCAAATCGGGAAAATGACCCACATGAATTTATTCGAGTGAATTTTAACATTCAACATTTTTCAAGATTTTGTTTGTCTGGTTCCTGCAGCACAAATGTTTCAATATTCAACATTTTTTAAGATTGTGTTTGTCTGCTTCCTGCACCACAAATATTTCAGCAATCATCTGGTAAACTGCAGAAAGGAAGTCTACCGACAACTATGGAAATCATCATGCAGGTTATTACATCACCAAACGGTATAATGGGTCTGTGGGGGTTCTCTATACCACATGGAGAACCAACCCACAATGCCAACCAATCTCGACCGCTAACAGCGCGTCACCCTACCCTAACCTGTAAACATGCAAAACAAATCCCAATCTGCAGGCGCATTCATCCCGAACTTGCAAGAATTCATCTCCCAATCTACAATAAAAGGCATTTCCCAAAACTCCCAACAGAATACAATTCAATAGAATATATTTTAAATCATCTCTTACATCACCCCACATATAATTTTTTCCAAAATTGCTTCGGTCAATTCTTACTGAATCCATATTCCCTCTTTGCGACCAAGCAATCCTAATTTCCCCGAAATTCATATGCCGTAATGAAACGCATATTCAAATCCATAACGGAACATTAACCATCACCACCAACTATACCAAGCAATTCCAATTTTCCCCGAAAACCACTTCGGTTCATTCCTCCTTAAATTATACTTCTCGCTTGCGACCAAGCGGCAGCCAATTTACCACGAAACGATCACAAGAACCTAGGCCCTTGATCATACTTGGCTATGCCGCCAAACCAATTTCCCAGTATACACAACCAACGAATCCAACTCAGCTTATACGGCCAGGATTCGCTGGAACTGAATTCCTATGCAAGCATAGCAATTCTACTCGAAATTAGAATAGATTCTTTCCTTCATTAGTAAGTCGTCCTTCAACTCCCAACACGCGCACATCGAGGTTCCTCCGATATCCGCCGCGACTACGCGGGGGCACGCCGCCCCCGTGTGTAAAAGTCCGTCGCTTTCCAACGACCAAGGGAGTCGGTCGTGTCCGCCATCCACCGTACCGTGTGAGCGGTACGGTGGGTACCCACAAAGAATCTACGCGAGTCCCCCTAACCCGTTAATCCAGTACTGGTGAATTCCCTACCTGTCGATTCTTCACCACACATAAATCTTCTGTTAAACGCGCATCAAAAGTACTCTTAACGAACATTAACACTAGCGTCGTGCAATTGTCCCTTAATGGAAAATCACGTGAAACCCGCGGTAACAACAGAAATGTATTCAGTGTCCGTGATTATTTCCATACCATAACGCTTAATTCCACTGTAAAACGGCTTAACAATCTGCGTCGGATCCAACTTAGCAAACATAACGAACAGTATATTGCGAAATGAATTCTCGAAGTTTTGTTTCTTTTATAAATTACCAATTGTTAACTCAAAAATTATTTGGCTCGAAATACATTAAAATAAAAATCATTTGGATCGAGTGTAACACTACTATTTTCTCCGGTGCGATCGGTGTATTGTCCTTCACTGGCGTTAGGTAAACAGTGCCGGAATGAACAAATCGACGTTGGGGATAGGAGTGAACCTAGTGTCCATGCGACACAGTACTGCTCACCCCCACAGGTCTTCCAATAGGGACTTGACAACTTTTTTTCGGTAGTAAATTTTTATAATTCGCAGACGTTGTTCGTTCGTGTACTTAACCATGATGAAAATGTTGAGCTTGAATAAATTGACAGCGACAGTTTGATGATTAGTGAAAGGGTGCGTTCACAAATTAAATTCAAAGTTGTCAAGTCCTTATTGTATAACCCTATACAAGCTAAAGGGACATAGTACTATAGAATACAAGCCAAAAATTGGACCTGCTGGCGCCGTCTGTAGGTCAGGGTGGAAACTTTTCACCCCACCCTTGTATGAAATTAAACAGAACTTAAAACTGGATTGGATGGATAGATATGAAGATAATGGAGAACCTGCAGTTGTCGATAAGCTTGACTAGTTACAATTATTGCATAGAAAACAATGACCCGAGAATCAGTGAAGCTGAGTCGTCCTTGACGGATGCTGCAAAAACGGCGAGCTCGGCCTTTAGAATGCTGAAAAACTTGGAAGATGAAGATGAAGCAAAAATACCTTTGGAAGGCAATTTCTATGGCGCTGGCATTGCTGACTAACGGTAAAAAAATTTTATATTTTAAATACTCAGGTTTATAGGACAGAAATCAGAACTTAAAACTCTTTTTTTTTTAATAACATTCTTTATATGGATGTGAATAGTACAATTTTGGCGGATGTGATAGTTCGTATGTCACTGTGTCTTTACGTCGAAGCGTTCCGCCGAACACTGTTCTCCAACGACACACGAAAAATAATTTCAGCACACAAATGAAACTCTGTGAAATGTTTTGTTTTAATAATTTTGGTTTTAATTTGAAGTTTGGTTAACCCTTTGTTTTCTTTTGTTTTTTTTTTTTTACAAATTGTCACAATATCTCCTGGTTTAATACACTTAGACACCGTGGCTAGTCTATAAGAACTCTTACAATGTCAACAAACACAATTCGAGCTAATGCTTTTATTTACTTTTTTTTTTTGTTTACAATTTCGAAGCACTTCTTTGAACCTCACGTACGTTCGACGCTCGACGTTACTTTTCACTTTTCAAAAATTTCGCTGCGCGGACCGACCTCCTAATTGGGTTCTCTAACTGGACTGATGCTCGAAGTGTACTGAAAAATTCTCATCCCCATTTCGAATTTTTCATCCCCTCATCTGTAAAAGAAAATTGTTCATCCGATCAGCAAAAAAAATTTCCCATCATAATGATCATTGTCCTTTCCGTCTTCTTTATCGGAATCTTGTTACTTTGTTTGAACGATCGATCGTACCGCCGCTTATTTTTCAATCTTTTCTTAGGATTTGTTTGTGTTCCCCATCTGGCTTACGACAACCAGGGTTCTCGTGCGCTTCAGATGGGTACAAAGGAACCGTGGGATTGGGATTGCTTTTGTTTGCATTTCCAACTCATAAACGTCTAGCGTGAGATCTGGGCTAAGATGTTTATGATTGCATGAACTATTGGTCGGCGGCGAATCGCTATCCTTTGTTTGCACAAGTGCGCCTTTAGAGTTTTGGGTCATGCTAGGAATTTAGGTGCTAATTGCTATTAGCTACCAGAGGAGATATTCGTTGTTCGGTTTGTTTACCGAAAATTGCGTTTAATGGGTGCAATGCATTGATGCCTTGAATCGGTGCGTTGGCTTGGATGCGTTGAATTGGCGCGTCGAATTGGATGTGTTGGATTGGATGCCTTGCATGGATGCGTTGAAATCAATATTAGAGACTGTTGAACGTTTAGTTCGATTGATTTCTGCTATTGAATTCAATGTTGGTGTCTGAAATGTTACCTTTTGTTACAGGTGGGAGTAAGGACTTTTGGGACACGTGTCTGTGGGCACGTGTAATGGATATAGGTGAGTATGTTCCTTAGTGGATCGACGATATCTCACCTATAGTGGGTTGTGTGGTTCGTAGAACCGCCACACAATCTTAACAATTAAATTTAATACTATGTTTGAATTAGCAAAACGTGTGAGGGTTTACTGGAGCAGTGTTCAGCTCCCAAGTCGGTTTTCGTATGTGAGGTTTTAACATGTTAATTCATGAGGTTTCGTCCGTTTTAGCCGTCTCAATTCGTAGCTAATACCCAAGAGCTGAATAGCTTTTACGTTGGTGTGATTATGTAGGCGTTTTTCGAGTTTGACAGCATACGAGTATGTAACTTCATAAATCCATTTGATCTCTACGTCCTCATGTATTTCCTGATTTGTCACAAAACGGTACGCATTGGTGATAATGCAAAGAAATTTGTTCTGGCTTCGTTGAATTATTTCTCTATTGGATTGCTTTGTACAGTCCCATAATTGGATTCCGTATATCCAGAGCCAGGGGTTGGGAGCGAACATACAGGGCAAAGTCACGGATTGCTTTCAACTCGGCGAAGCTCAGGACGATATTTCTCCATGTTCAATCCAAGTTGACATGCAGTCTCCACGTGGCATCCCTGGATAACTATTTTAGTACCCGCCAAGTAGTGAACCAATGCATGCAGCAACATCCTGAGAAAGGTTGGCGCAGGGCTAATAACCTTGCCCGGAAAAACAAATTATTATGGAAAATTTAACAAGCCTGGGATATGGACCGGATACACGACGACGAACACGAAACGAAAATGGTTAAACGATTTGAGAATTTTCTCATTGAACGTTCGCTCACTATACAGAGCTCGAGCTCCACAGCAGTTAGCCGATCACCTGACTGAATATAAGGCTGACATAACAGCATTACAATAAATAAGATAGACGGGGAGTGGCGTTTTTCAAAGAAACGAGTATGACATTTATTATAGCTGTCATGCAAAACACCATGTGCTCGGGGTAGGCTTTCTAGTCAGTCAAAAACTGAAGCGTGCCATTATCGGCTTTAATGTAATAAACGAAAGGCTATGCACTCTTCGCGTGCGAGGCAAGTTGAAGATCATAAGCCTCATAAACGTTCATGGACCTACAGAGGAGTCCCCTGACGATGAAAAGGAAGAATACTATGAGAACGTCGAACGGGCCCTCAATGCCTGCCCAAGACACGATGTGAAAATCGTTCTTGGTAATTTAAATGCGAAAATAGGTCGGGAGTTGGTTTTCAGGCACTACGTAGGAACACTAATGACAATGGACTACGACTCATCGAACTGGCAGCATCAAAAAACTTGGTCGTTGCAAGTACCAGGTTTCCACGTAAAGATATCTACAAAACCACCTGGGTATCACCAGATGGAGCCACTCGCAACCAAATTGACCACGTGTTGATAGACCGCCACCACTCCTCGAGCCTGATATCGGTACGAACGTACCGAGGTGCCAACGTCGACTCGGTTCACTATCATCTCGGTACCGTTTTCCGAGCGCGGATTGCCTTACGGAGACGTATTGCATCCGCGGATCAGATTCGAATCAACACGGCTGCTATACGCAATGAGAATACCAGCAACACCTTTGGTCATGCGTTAAGACTCGCCCTCGAAGAGCTCGACGGAGGGAGAGTGAGTCCTGGGGCCAGAATGCCGGGCGTAGAAGAGAAATGGACAC